>PVLD010026399.1:0-22225 GCA_004027595.1 Dinomys branickii | reverse complement strand
CAATTAGCATAAAAAATAGTACAATCACAACTAATCTATAGACAAGGTGATATGATCTCAACAGTGGTCATTGCTTTATCCATTGATATCTTCGAAGTGTAAATACATAAACCCATATACAGACATGCAAATTTAGTCAGACAATCAATTCTCTCAACAATAGAAAAAACACAAAAACCAAAAATCCAAAGACAAAAAATAAAACAGGCAAACATCAACAACAGCAACAAGGTTCTAGCAATTCTTGAAAGTAGAAATTAAAATCACCACCTGTTGTTATAGAATTTTTTTTCCCTTTTTCATTTCTGTCAGTTTTTATATGAAGGTTCATTTTAGGTCACTATATATATATACACACACACACACACACACACACACACACACATATACATGTGTATATGTATATGTATATGTATATGTATATATAGTGTTGGATTCCTGGAGGTCAAATGCAATCACTAGAAAACACACTTTCGAGAACACTTGTCCCCGCTTTCTTCCTTTTGTGTCTTCTGTACTGCTGATGCTCACGTCAGCGTGGGGTTGGTGCTTCTTCAGCACAGTGTAGACAACTGGGTTCAAGGGCCTGGCAATAAACAAAATAAAGTGACATACAGCCTCCTGTTCTTACAAACTGCACAGTTTTTCTTGAATAAACATACTGTACCTTAGACTATTGCAAGCTTTTTGTTAATTTCTAGAATATTGTACTGAAAAAGTCAATTTGGAAGAATGTAGCCAGTGTTCACGCTGCTTTATTTCCCTCTAGTGGGTTTTTGACAGTCTTTATTCTGCTCTTCCTGGTTGTATCACTGTACAATTTATTTTGAACATTGACTTTTAGAATGCATTCTAGGCAAGGTTCTCTCATTTTAAGTAAGCTATGTTAAAAATTATGTCATTTACTTTATTTGAAATTTTATGTCTTTACTTTTTGATAAAAATTTTTTGTAGGCTTTTCTAGGCTCGTTTATGATTTGTTTTTTTAAGAGTAGAAAAAATTTATTGAGGAAAGATAGCTTCTGTCTCAGAGAGAGAGAGAGAGAAGGAGTCCCAAGTGAGTTGCCCACTAACCCCATTTCATAATGGTATTTTATTCCAGAAAGCCATGAGATGAGGCAATTTAAGGCAGGACAGTACTATAATCAACCAATAAGATTACAAGTATAGTCACTTAGGTAATATTGAGCCAATGGCATATCATAGGATGGGACAAACTATGGTCAACCAATAAGTTTACAATAAGTATAGTTGCCTGCATAATACTGATTAAATGGAGATCAAATTGCAAAGCAAGTCACATAGCAAGTAAGTCCAAATGTAACATACAAAACTAGAATGAAATGCCCCATTAAAGAAGCATTATAACCTTATAACCTTCCCATGCTTTCAACTTAAATTTATCGTCATTTTAATAAAATTATCTGAGACAAAGCATGACCAATTATAAGCAATAGACAAAGACATAACATGAAAATTTGAAGCATAAAGTTCTGACTACTAAGCGAGTCACAATCCGGGACCTGTAAAACAAGAGCGAACTCTTACCTATGTCCAGCTGGCTCAGTGGAAGACCTCCAAATGATAGAAGGGAAGGAAATTCCCAACCTGCTAGGTATCCAAAATGCTGGGTTTGTATTCTCTGAAATAGAGGAATTAAGAATAGGAAAAATTTGTTGGGGAAAGAAAGCTTCTGTCTGAGAGAGAAACAGAAGGGGGCCTAGCAGCTTGCCCTTCATTTCTAATGTTTCAGAAGATCTCTCACTATGAAGATATCTCACAAATGACCAATTCTAAGTGAGGGGTGGGGGAAAGATTAGATCATAAACTAGGGATAAAACTGATTAAACTTTTTATCAGATTTAATATTTATCCATATTTCTCCAAATCAAAGAATTTTAATATCATTGTTTCGTGGATGACTTAAAATTACATCATTTTTTTCCTGCGTAAATGAGGAAATATTTCTTCTGTGTTAACAACAGACTGTCAAGCTGGGAACAGTGACAGCTATGGTTGGGGAGAGGCTAATTGTGGATTTTGTATGGGATGACACAGTAACAGTGCAAGGAAATGAAGCAGTGCTAGATCCCAAAGTATAAATGAATATATTCTACATAAAAGTAGTCAGGAAAGTATAAATGAATACATTCTACATAAAACTAGTCAGGAAAATATAAATCAAACTGTATGATTTTATTCCTGTTAAATGCCAGAATAGTCAAAATCTACTGAAAAATCAAAGAAAGCAGATCACTGCTAGCCTAAAGGCAGACGTCAGACACACTAACTGCAATAGGTCTCTTTTCACAGGCAGCTCTCTGGGATGATGTTTGAGATCCTAATTGGCTTGCAGCTCAGCCTTTACAGAGGTATCTGAGGATTTAGCCAGGAACGTGCTAGAACAGGTTTTGGGAGCTTGTCCTTTATAAGGACAGTTGTTACTATTATTTGGGAAAGGTACAGCGCCTCTCCTTGGAATTTTGGGGTTTGTTTTTCCTTTCATTGGAGGCTCCTGAAGCCCTGGAACATGAGTGCTCACACATAGGGCAACCACAGGTAAGAGGCACTGACTCACTCTCTCTCTGCGCTCTCCAGGACTTGTAACAGCCTCCGTAGGCATTTCTCTAAGAACAGAGAAAGTATCGCACCCCGGAGTTAGATGGGACTCAGAAAGATTGCTTGTCCAGGAAAACACAGAATAAGGATGTGGTACCATTCAGTGTCTTGAGCAAAGGTATCTCATGCAACCAGTGGGACCAGCAGGAGAGACTCTCATCCTGTGGATAGACCTAGTCTTGTGTCATAAGAGAATGTCCAAAACATTCATTCTTATGAGTCCTAAACACTATCGTGTGAAAGAGTTTCTCTAATCTGCCCTTCTCATCTTTTTTTCTCTAGAAAAATTAGGATATAGCTGTTGAGGTTCTTGGTCATTAGCTTAACTTTCTGTTTGACAATGCTTCATTCTAAAACAGGGCTGTTATGGTGGGAGTCAGTTGTAGCTTTTGCCTTTAAAGACAGGTACTTTAGAGTTGGGAATATTAGTTAGTTTGCTTGTTTATTTATTTATTTAAGTTTTTTGAAACAGGGTCTCACAATGTAGTCCAGGTTGGCCTTGAATTTGTGACAATCCTGCCTCAACCTCCTGAATGCTGGGATTATAGGCATGTGGAAGCACGCCTGACAGGCATGTTTGTTTAAAGTAAAGGAATGGCAATTCAAAAGAAGTGGGTGAATGTGCTGGTAGCCAGGGTGGATATTCCAATCACACTCCAGGTAGCAACCAGCTGCTCTAACACAGAGCACCTCAGGGACGCCCTCAGGGCATCAAGGACACAAGAGGAATTGAAAGGAGAACTTTCTCTTTGCCTGATTTTCAAGATGGGAAACTCAGTGTCAAGTCTTACTTCTTGAGCACGTATTCTTAGGCACTGGGACTATTCAATCTCAAACTCTAAGGAAGCATCACTGAATCTTTCTCTGCATACACAAGGGGCCTAGAAACCCCCTGGAAGAAAAGTAAGCCCCAGATTTTTCTATTGACTATGACACCATTTTACAATTGCACCTTTTCTATAAGAAAAAGAAAACTGGTCAGAGGTTGTCTATGTTCAAACTTTTTGCCATAAAAGAATTATGTTTAAAATATGCCCGTGGGCCATTCTGGTCCTTAGGTGTGGATGCTACTTCTTAAGCCTTGGTCTGATGTATCTGCCTTCACCCAGTGAGAAGTCCCTTTCCCTTGTCCTCCATACCCTGAGGCATAGGCTTCTAAAAAGCCCCTAATTAAAGCTTTTACTATGCTACAGCTACCCTTACCTGATTTTGTTAAGGCTCCCCATGGGCAATATCTTTTGGAGGAGGTGGGCAGACAGTTCAGCCCTGCCGGTGTTCATGTGTCTTTTGCTCTCAGTGATCTCAAACAGACCACGTGAGATCTGGGAAAGTTTTCACATGATCTTGACAATTACATTGCAGCCTTTAGGGGACTTACCCAGACTTTTGAGCTAGACTGAAAGATATGATGCTGCTCTTAAATCAAACACTGACCCCTAGTGAGAAAACATTTATTTTACAGGCTGCTATTACATTTGGGAATGAATGTCCTATTGTCATTTTTAAAGAATAGAAGAGAAGCAAAATGTGGTACTGCCTGTTCCTCTTGAGGTCCAGGCAGTCCCTACACAAAATCCCCACTGATCTTCCAACCGGACAGGAGATTGGAACACAAAACATTTCCAAGCTTGTATTCTTAAAGGCACAAGAAGGATGAGAAATAACGCCTCAATTGTTCCAAACTGCCAACTATTAACCAGGGAACAGATGAGAAACCTTTTTCCTTCTCAGATTGTTTGCTAGAGGCATTGTAAATGTCTCTGTCCCCAATTAAATAAAAGAACAGATTATTTGTAAGGGCAAATTTTGCCCAGCTGGCTTCAGAGAGAAAGCTGCAAAAGATGGGTTTTGTTCTGGACAGCTCACTGGATACTCTACTGGGAGCTATCACCTTGGGCTTTTATACTCAAGAATGGAAGAAAGCCAAGGGGAAAGAGACCAAGGTTTGCCACCTTAAAATGCAGTAACCTCTGGGTCTGGCTTCTCAGACTCCCAGGACAGCTCACCAGCTAGACCCACTTGCTACTCTGGGAGACAGGGCATTTTAAGAGGGAGTATGATGAAAAACTGTAGCAACAAGAGGCCCCCTGCATCATGTCCTGTGTGCAGTGGTGACCACTGGAAGTCAGATTGCCCCCAGAGATGAAAGTCTTTGGTGTCAGACCCATTTTATAAACTGGTCCAGTAAGACTGAAGGGCTGTGGGGCAATCTTTGCCTTCTCTGTCTGACCATACTATGCTCTCCACAAAGGAGCCCTGGGTAGACATGACTATAGAGAAAAAAGACCAGCCAGTTGCTGCAAACCATAAGTATGCTCTTAGCTCTTTTCAACCCTGACCTTCCTTCCAGGCATTATACTTCAGTGAGAAGTAATTTTTTTACAACCTTTAGGTTGTAACCGGGATGGCTTTCTCTTCTCTTATTCCATTTGATCATACCCAAAGTAGAGTTTCTCTTTTGGAAAGAGATGTTTCATCTGGTTTAAACGTTATAATATGCCTACATCTCAGTTTGGTTCATTGCCTCCCTCCAATAGAGTACGGGTTCTCTTCCATGGATGTCAGTTCTTTCCATAGGGATGGTTACAATAAGACAAGGTCAAATGGTTCCTTCCTGGTGCTAAGTGATGAAAAAATATTAAGTCTTTACATCAAAACTTTTACTTTGAAAATGACAAGACCCATCAAATGATCTAAAATTTGTTCCTAGGATAAGACTCTTTCAGGAAATACAGTAGTTCAGACATGTGAACTCTGTCCCCAAATCTTTTTAAATGGACCATAGTTTCTCCAGTGTAGAGACATGGCAAATATCTTGGAAAGATTGGAAGCTTGATTTTACCCCCATGCCAAAAAATAAGGAAATACAGTACTTATTAGTCTGGGTAGACACTTTTACTGATTTTGTTAAGGGTTTCCCTTTCATGACAGAAAAAGCACAAAAGATGTTAAAGACTTTGTTCTAAGAAATCATGCTTAGATTTGGATTCTCTAAAAGTTTAGCAAGTGACTATGATTTTTTTAAAAGCGAAGTTCACACAGGGTGTCTCTCAGGGACTGGGCGTTCTCTGTCCCCTTCACTGTGCCTGGAGACCATTGTCATCTAGAAAGGTCAAAAGAGTGAATGAGACCCTAAAGAGACAGCTTCATAAAGTGGTTCAGGAAACTATACTGGCCCCATTTACTGCTTTTAGCTCTTATTAAAGCAAGAAAGACTGCAATTCTAGAATTGAGATGTTTTATGTACATCTTGTGAGATGTTTTATGTACATTCTTTTCTCACTGAATATTTTCTCTTTAATAAAAAAATTGCCTTAACAAAACAACTCACTCACTGGCTAAATTGCAACAATTTCTTCAAAAACAAAAGGAAGCCCAACCTGAAGAACAACCATAGCATCAGGACAAGTGAAGTAAGAATCAGAGCTCTCCTGAAAGGTACCACAGCCATCCTCAGAGACAGTGAGTTCCCAACTCCTCCGATGATGAGAATAGCTGAGGTCCTATCAGGAAAGCCAGCACAGTGAGCTTCTCCAGGAGACTAAAAAGTACACCATCCTCCCCTCCAGAGCCAGGAAGCAATGCTAAAAGGAAGTACCAGAGCTCCTCCAAGGTGAGCCAGAGCCGTGCCAAGTGACAAGGTCCTGAGCTCCTGCAATGATGACAACATCCGAGTTCATCAGGAAAGCCAGCAGGACCAGCTCCTCCGAGAGAACCAGCAGCAGCTCTAGGAAAACCAAGAGTTCCAAGGCCTCCCAGCAGGTGCAAATGGCTCCCACCAGCTTCTAACTGCACCAAATAGCTTCTGGCAACACCCAGTTCTACTTCTTGTGCTGCCAGCAACAATCCTCAGGTGGGCCTCCCACAGCCGGCACCACGCAGGTTCACTTCAGCTGGGTGTGACAAGCTGACCACCAGTTGTCCGTCCATCACAGCAGCTACACTTGTTACTCCATAGGCTCATTGTAGTTTGACCCACAGCTACTCAAGTTGTTCTTTTGCTGTATTTTATCTGGACACTTGTGGACAAACAGTGTCAGCAGCAATCCACTTTTCCACTTTTCAGACCCCTCCTGTCTCCAGGACTTTCTCTCAATAAACATTTCCTACTCTTAATCTCATCTGTCCTGGAATCCATTCTCCAGTACAAGAGATGCAAACTTGACACACCTGGCATCTAACAGACTGGAAGTTATCACTCTGTGAAAGGGGCATAAATATCTATTCTCTAGGAAGGGAGAAAGAAGCATTAATTAATCAACTCTAACTTAGAAATTACAAAAAGCAGCATAGATGAGGTTGAACTAAAAATGAAAAGCATAAAGAAGCCTTGAGAAGGAGATGAAATAAGAGAATTTGAGGGGACCCATTCTAGGAAGAAAGGTATAACAAAGATCCAGGAGTTTGTAAACATCCCTCTCATTTAATGATCTATGTGTTTAACGACTGTTCAGATTTAAGACAGAGATATGTTACTCAGACTCATGACCCACCCGTTGGACTCACAACCCACATTTTTCTGTACAGTTCTGTGTATCTCGTTTATATAGAGTCTCACTGTCCTTGTACAGTAAGCCTTATTTATACATTACTATAATTTTGGTGATTATACTGTGTAGTACAGTACTGCACTCTTGTGTTTGGTTACATATTACAGTGCTGCATGTAAGTTATACAAATAAAGTCATCAGGTTGGAGTTTCCTCTGACCATTTCTTTGTTCTGTATATTGTAATGTACACACTATATACAATTTCTCATTTAGAGACCACGTCATTTAGCGATGTATCCACATGAATGTAACTCAGTCACTGTGTAGTTTGCTTGATTTCCAAAAGCTAAAGTCAGCCTGGATTATAGAATAAGAATGGGGACACTGTGGAGGTAATTGCAAACGTAAAATAAACCACTGAGAAATTTGGATTCTACCTTAGAAGAAATAGAGACTGTATTACTTGCCATAAAGTAGTTTGAGATGGACCTGGATAGAACTGAGGTGGGATAAAGAAGATAAAAGACAGGCAGGAAGGAGACAAAGATATCATAAGTAAAACATCGTGTGTTAAGACACGGCAACTTCCAGGAAGCGGCCCACGTTCCCCGAGGTGAGCCATATCAGCATCCCTTGGGTAAATGTAAACTCTTTGCCTATCAGATCCACCACACCACACCCAAACTGAGTTCAGAAGTGTGAAAGTGCATGTATGAGCTTAATTGAAAAAGTAAGGAACAAAAACCTGATCCCAAGATAAAGGAGTAGATTGAGTGGACCCAAAGAATAGGTTCATATTGCCTATTTTTTTTTTAAATCCACTCCTGCAGGATGGGCTAATACCCTGTGCAGGGGCTTCCAAGGCTTTTCCACCCCTTTAAGAGAAGTACAAATATTACCAGCTCCAAACATGATGCCTCTCGTTTCTCTGAGTGCTCACACTGCGATCTTCAGTGTGTCCTAAATCTCTGTTTTTTAAACACTTCCCTGACCTGACCTGAAAATCCTATTCCTATGATGGGAGTCATTGAGCTTACTGCAGAAGGATAGGGTAGGGTCTTTATTTCAACTTGACAGGCTTTCAGATCCAGCACAGTGACACAACTGAGGGGTGGAAAGAGACATCCAAGACTCTACAGGCATTTTTTATCATTACACTGTGATTTAAAAGCTTTCGGAGAAACTGAAATAAACACACTTTGCCTTGAACTATTTGCATAACGTTTCAAAATTTCACAAACCAAAAGCCAAATATTGTCCCTCTCTTCCACAACCTCATTTATATATGCATATTTGTGTGGTCGTGTGAAGGCAGAGATTCGGTTATTTAGATCTTTATTCTTTTTCTGCCATTTCTGACCACTTTCAATCTGAGTTTCTACTCTGTTGCTTCTGGTGGATTTTAAACTTCCCCTCCTCATATCATTAAGCATTAATCAACTAATTAGGCCATCCATTCATGTTTCTTAAATACCTTTATATGAAAAACATTGAACATTAGACTGGAGTAACATTAATGTGGCTTAGAGTTATAACAATGTCCCTGCTCAAGAAAAGAGATTGATTTCACCAGGCTTCTCTATTTTTAACAATTCTATTCAGGCTTTCAGTGGATGAATGATGCTCAGCCACACAGTGTGTCATCTCTTCTCAGTCTGCTGGTTCAAGCGCTAATTTTCTCTGGAACACCCTCACAGGCACACACAAAAATGCCCTACAAACTACGAGGCAGCCCTGTGGCCCAGTGAAATAGAACCTTAAAAATAGCCACCACACTATATAATCCTCTAACACAGAGAAAGTTTCCTGCAGTGTTTGTACTAAACTTCCTAGTGCTGTGGCCCATTAAAAAGTTCTACCTTCATGAACAATGAAATGTGGAGAAATCTCCACAGCTTTGTTTTTCTTTCATACTTTGTGTACCACACAGGACAATTTTTAGATTAGTTATATAATGCCTATGCTATGGCATTAGCTTGGATTCTGACTAAATATCAACTACTCTTTTATTCAAACATGTCATAAAATGTAACCATTGTATCACAGAATTTTATATCATGACTTATTCACTGGACTATTTTACTCAGCCTATGATTTAGAAGTCAACAATAAAATTATTTTGGTGCTGATGGATGGTACTGTATGATGAATAAACACCATACTTAGGAGCATTTAATTACAAGAAAAGAATAAATGCATAATCTGAGGAATTGCGACATGTACCTCAGCGTCTGTGTAGTTGCAAAACAAGTTACTACTGATGTTGTAACGTGTGAATTGAAAATTAGTTTCATGTGAAGATGGCTATATCACCTGAGAAGGTTCCAAGTCTAAATTTGATTTATTGCTTATAATTCAATATTTATGGAAGAATTTTCATCTCAGCACTGTGAAGAGACTGAACAAAGGATATTATGGGTTTCAAAACTTTCTGTTTGGGGATGTTGTGTGTATTCTTTTTATCTCTTATTTATACACCCATACCTGGCAACATTGAAGAAAGCTGGAAAGTAATGGCCTTGGATGCAATTGCAAAAACTTGTACATTTATGGTAAGACTAATCTTTCTTTCTTTCTTAGATATTGTGATGCCATGTCAATTAAAATCCAGGGCCAATGAGCTGTTAAAATTAATGGCATGAAAGTTATCATCTTGTGAGAAACATAACTTGTTTTTCAGGATAAATCAACCAAATAATATTAAGTATGTGGAATTTAGTGTGTTAGTTAAAGCAAGGTGAAATAGCTTTCTTTTTTCTGGAGTTTCTAGGGTCTATATGTGAAGTCTCTGAATAGTGTGAGATATAGAAAAGAAATGGTATTTTGAAGGGGTGGTTTGTCTGTTAATTTGACTTTCTCTTCTCTGTTTGAGGACCATAGAGTCCCATACTTACCATATTGTATAGAGACATACAGTACTGAGGTTTGCACCTGTTTCATATCTTGGCATTTCTACTACTTGGATTATCCATATTTAATTATAAATTAGTGAATTTCAGAGATTGTGTGATTTGGAGTATGCAGCATAGATTAAGTTCCATAAAAAGCTGCATTGTGGTTAGAAACTAACACTTTTGAGCTCTTGCAAATGTATAGATCTTCAGAACACATGTCTTCAGTCATTGTCCATTAACTCCTAATAAGTTTTGTCAATTTATAGAAGAGGAAGAAATATTCAGAAAGACATATGCACATAGAAATTAACAGCTCTAAAATTTGATCCCAGGACTGGTTCATTTTCAAAATGTGCACTCTTTCTGCAAACCAGAGAGCTCCCAGAAGTGCTCCTGGATCATAGGGACAATTGGTGGCCCCAACAGCAGCAGATGATCACTAAAGAGGAAGTGATCCGTGAAATATGGAGGAAGGGACTCTCCCATGGTCCTCTGTACAGCCTGCAGTTCTAGAAAGACCCATGTGGCTCTGGCTGGTGACTACTAAGTGCTTAAATTTTCCCTCTAACCTCTTCTGAGGGTTACTTTCACCATAACTGTTGCTTTCATTGACTCCTTGGTATATAAATGGAAGAATATGTTGATATGCAAGTACCAGTTTCACAGATAAATTACTATACAATCTCCCTTGATTATTTCATATGTTTTTGTAAATCAGAGTGACAAATACTGATGTATCATGATATCTTTACAATTCTACTTTAATTTTCTCACTTTCCAATTATTTTCACCACTGTCCATCTATAATAAATTCATGCACTTTTTGTATTTACTATAATGTATTAGTTATTCTTGATTTTTTAATTAAAAAGTACACCTCAAAGATAATTCTAGCAAGTTTCAAGATCTTGGGCCTGGGAGATAGCTCAGTGGTAGAGTACTTGGCTAGCATCCATGAGGTTCCGGGTTCAAGTACCAAAAAATCAAGATAAATGATGTGAATAATTTAAAAAAAATCTTTTGCTGTTTTAAGAAAAACAATTTTGTTTTCATCAAGATTGAATTTTGTGACTCAAAGTTATGATACCAGTAAGAATAGTTGATATTTTGACATATGAAGAGAAAGTAAAAATTAAAATTCCTGATAAAGTGGACTTTGTAAAGAAATGCAATATTATGCAGTCATGTGTTGTAGAAGACTGATGCTGTATGAAAAGAAAAAGCTTGATCAACCTTCAAAAATTCCCTTAATCCTTAATTGTGTAGTTCTTTATTTACTTAAAAATGGGTATACTAATTATAAATACCTTGCAAGATTGCCATCTGTACATCTGTATTACAGATCATGTATCTCAGAAGAGTACAAAATAATCTGTAAACTGGTGAAATATATATGTGGTTTCTCAAAACCAGAAAAACCTGAGATATGAAAAACAAGTCAATTTACCAAAAATCTAATTTTAAAAAGTCATTAAATTTTTAAGAAAATCCTAAGAAAAAGTTATTATTAGTGAGGAACTTAAAAATAATGCTAAAGCAAGATTTTCTGAATACTTAACATGTGTAAGATATTCTTGTATGTGCATTGAAAGTCACTCATTTAAATCCTATTATAGTACACTAAGAGATATATTATCATTGTTATTATCACCCCCACTGTAGAGCTAAGAAAAAGAGTGATTTCCTCAATGGCCCCCAATGAATGACATAAGAGGCCAATTCAGAAAAATGGATGAAACCTTGGACTTTGAACTCTAGTAGTTGCAACAAAATTTGTGAATGCTTCTGTGTTATTAAAGCATAGAGGCCAGATTTTAAAAACACTCTGTAAATGCCCTAGGTTATATGGAAGAATTGCCTTAGTGTTAATATATTGTTGGCTGTGAATCTTTTAAGGGGTTTCCTTTGAGTAAACGATCCAGTGATTTGATGGTCCTAGAGTTGCTGGTCAGCAAATACACGGAGAGCTTTTGTCACTGACAGCAAATATAGGATTCAAGAGAATCAGGGGATGCTAATCTGTTAGAGTAGAAAACTGGGAAATTAAGTCATTAATAGTGTGGTCATGTAAAGTTATTTAAAATTTTGGATTAAATAAAATAATTAAAAAGGAAAATATAACATCGTGCTTACAGAAAAGAGCAGAGGGGTTGTAAGATACAGAAGATGTTCAAATAAGAATTTATCCTTAATAATCAATCAATGAATAAAATAATTGCCAGTAAAGACTTTTTTTTGGTTAGAGTTTTAATCTAAAATACTGATTACTAGAACCTTTCAAATACAGCAAGGTCACTCGAAAAGATCTTCACAGCGTTAGAAAGTTTGTTTCTTTTTGTTCATGTTGTTCGTGCTTTCGTTCCATTTTGCACTTTCTCTTTATGTGCATTTGGTGTTATCTGAAAATCCTAATGTGAAATTTTGTTTCACTCTTACAGGGTATCTGTTTAGAAAATATTGGCATTATGAGATATGAAGAATTTATTTCAATGATATTCAGGTTGGATTATACCCAACCTCTTTCAGATGAGTACATCACAGTGATTGATACAGACTTTGTTGACATCCCAGTACGTTTGTATTTGCCAAGGAGGAAGTCAGAAACCCTAAGACGAGCTGTCATCTACATGCATGGTGGTGCTTTCTGCTTTGGAAGTTGCAGTAAGTTCATCACCTAAGGAAGAAGGATTTCTGGGCATGCACTTTTGTATATGATCTATTTCATATAAATGTGTCCTCTTATATGAAGAATTATTTAGATATTCATAAATATAGCTATAGATTTTAGATAACTAGTAGAGAAAAAAGACAGTTTTGACAAAGAGTGTTCATATTTTTGAATTCAGGTTTTGTTGTGTTCATTTTGGTAAGCATTTTATTTTAAGATTTCATATCAGATAAACATACTTCAAACAAACCTAGGACATGAACAAGTCATTTATTAAAACATTTCCCTTTGGGATTAAAAAAATATATATATAAACACATATATATATAGGCAGAAACTTTGAAGTGGTGAAGACATTTTTAAATGGCACACCAGAAGCATATGCTTTTGGCTGCTACAAGATCATGTTTGTGGGCACTGATAAGAAAAACACAAAGAGTAATAAAGCTTACAATGTAGGTGGCTGTCTTGATGCTAAAAGAAAAATGCAAGATAGAATTATGAAATAATGTAATTCCTATGAAATCTATGTGCCTGCTCCTAAGAGACACATACAAAAGATTTAAAACAAAATTGTGAATGAATTTACCTTTATGAAAACTTTAGAAAATATATCATAAAATGCTCCTCTGTCTCATTTGGTACTAAATAGTTTCAGAATATTGTAAAAACGCACACACTATAGCAAGCTGCTTAACCAAACACTAGCCATGTGTGCTAGGAGATGAGAAAACAGGCACAGGAAATTAATGACACACAAAAAGACTTTATTTGATATATAAAATGCTAAAATGGTAGGATACAATTTTGGTTTTGGACTTTTCTTCTCCATAGCTTTCTGACAACTAAGAGAAAAATATAATTAATTGCAAGTTTTCTCGTGACTTGTCAGAAGGAAAATATTTAGGTGACTTAATACACATTAAATACTTCACTCTGTAAACTATTACCAGGAAATAGTTGAAGAGTATATGACCTGCCTAGCTGAAGAAAGATTGTTCCATTCTGTATTGTTTTACTAAGATGAGAGGAACTGAGTGTGCATCCTCGTACCTTTGTTTGAACAGCTGTGTTGCAATCTTGAAAATTTCAAGTTGGGGATCAGTTGTGTTTCTCACCCTTGCGTGGGTTATTTGGTACAATTCTGGAAACTATTAGAACAGTGTTGCCTTAGTACAGTATGAGTTTTATCAAGTAGTCATAGTTCACAGAGTAGAAAAAGTGGCTAGCAATACAAAATAAATTGTCTGACAAGGATAGAAGGCTAGGGAGAAATAGGTCCTTCCATTGTTTATTTTATTCTCTTTATATTGTAAAAAACAAAACATTACAAAATTTCTAAGCAGGGATGAGAAACTCAGGTCTTTGTTTTTTTTTTTTTTTTTTTTTGCGGTACTGGGGATCGAACTCAGGACCCTGCGCTTGCTAGGCAAGCGCTTATTCCACTGAGCTATATCCCCAGCCCCAGGTCTTTGATCTACAAGAAAGACTTCCTGTTTCATGAGAAACATCTTAAAACTCATCTTCACGACCTACTGAGTGTATGGTAATCCCTGTGAGTACAGGCTGATAGGACGACAGTAAGATCTACTTAGTAAGAGCAGTGCTCGGGAGAAGTAACGGTAAGTGTTACAGTAAAGATAAAAACTCTCTTTGTGATTTAGAGGTGAATTTTATAATATGCAAGGAAGCAAGTATTCTGTATATACTTTATGGAGTCTACATAAATACATTTTGAGTTCAAAGACTTTTAATAGACCCTGAGAAAGTGAATTCACACTAACAAGGAAGGGTTGTTGCTGTCTCCCAGCAAGGTGTAAGACTACTTTTAGATGCTCAGATTTCAGTGGTTCAGTGTTTGTTAGCTCCAGGGCTTGTTAAAAGGACCATTGGTCTTTATTTATATTTATATATCTTTACTGTTTCTCATATAAGAGAAACCATGATAAATAGTAAAATGGAAAAGGAACACAAAGTAATGAAAAATTCAAATATGATACTTACCCAATTACGTATTTCATTGTTTCAAATATCCTTTCATATATATGCTAATTTGTTTCATTTATACTACTAGTTTATCTTAGATCATTGAAAAGAAAGTTTGTGTTATTGTCTGTTTGTGACTACTCTGAGTGACTACTTTGAAGGTAATGAGACAGGGTATGTTAACTGTTGTTTTTCTCTTGTTATAACATTTTGTTTTACTTTTTATTTTAAAAAAATCACAGCTGTGTTTGCAGAATTGTTAGTTCAGGAAGCCATAGGTAAGACCTAAAAATTGCACTTCAAATGAGCCCACAGCTGTTGCTGATTTTAATGGTGAGGGCACTGCACGCTCTAGACTGTTTCTGGTAGTCAGTATCCCTGATATGGTTTGGAAATCTTGGAACACGTTTTTTATCATTTTACCTCCCCTTCCTGGGAGTGACTATTACGCTACATCACTCCAGGCCACCTAGACATTCCTAGTCTGCTAGATATCAAGCTTATTACTAGTTCAGAGGAAGTGGAAAACGTCAGGAATTTTATTCCCTTGCATTTATTTTTTTGAGATGATGTCTCACTATGTAGTCCAGGTAGTTCTCAAACTCACAGTAATCCTTCTACCTCAGTCTCCAAACTTCTGGTGGTATAGGGATGACATAGGACTTCCAAGTAATCCAAATAGGATAAGGGAAATATTTTAACTCCCAACCTGTTTGCTTGCTAGATGTGCAATATGCTGAATTTGTGTTCTCTAAATTTGAAGAATGAATTTTAGTAATAACAGAGGTTAAGAACAGAAAATATTTATTTGAAAGCATATTTATTGGGAGAAAAAAGCTTCTAAGAAACACACACACACACACACACACACACACACACACACTCACACACACGGGGTTCCAAGGGAGTTTATAGAGCAAAACCAGGTGAAGCGGTCCAGTTTGTTAGGTAACATCGATCCAGTGGGAAATCACGAGGTGGTATGAGATGAGACAAAACTTGCCATTTTCTTTCCTTAGGCTTATAGCTATCCATCCGCTCCAGTTCTTCCTTATTTCCTTGGGTTTCCATCTTAGATTAATTTCTCAAGATTTACCTTCCATTCCGTGGGGTAACACATGGCCTCTCTTCTCCATTAACGCACTGCTTCTGACTTGTTTTCCATAATGAAGTATTTTTAGATTTCCTTCTGCCAATAAGAAGAAGGAGATCGCTTGTTAGTCTCTCTCTCTCCCCCATTTGAAAACAAACAAAGCGAATAACATATTTTCTTCGTTCGTAAATCTAAGTACGCCTGTCCAGAATTTCCTCTCGGCTTTCTGTTTTTGTCTCTACTTATTTACTTTCCAACCCTCTTTCTTTTCCATTGAATGGAAACTACTCACTCTGTTAAGAGAAATATTATATTTTTGAGGTGTGTGTGTGTGTGTGTGTGTGTGTGTGTGTGTGTGTCTACTAGGACTCAATTTTCTGATGCTTATAATTTCAATTTTCTTTCTTTACTTTTCTATACTTTCTCTTATTTTTCTTTTCTAAAATATGACAAATGCTTGGTGTGGTAGCATACACCTCTAATTTTATCACTTAAAGGGCTGAGCCAGGAAGATCACCATGACTTTGAGGCCAGCCTGGGCTACATAGTGAGTGCAAAGCCAGCCCAAACTATGCAGCAAGATCCAGCTCAACCTACCACCTAAATGACAAATTTGCTTTGACAACTAAGAAATAACAGAAAAATGTTGCTGTGCTAGGTTATTTTTATTTCATTTTTAAAATTTCTTTTATTTTAAAGAGGAAAGAAAATTCAATTTTTTACACAGTTCTTTGGTTCTTTGTAAAAATTCTTTGGTGCTTGCTTTTCAGTATTTATCCTAAAATCTTGCTCCTACTTCAGTTCTATAAAATACAGTAGACATTCCATAAAGGGGAATTGAGTAGAGAAAACTGTGACCATATGTATTATATCATTAATCATACTGTAGTGGGAACAGTTTGAAATAAGAATGAGAAACAAAAGAATTTAATTTGTTTTCAGTTGTAAGATAAATAAAAATGTATTGGGAAATGAATGAAATCACAGGTTTGAAATATATTACTCCATGTAAAGATTAGGAGGTTCTTACATCTTGTGCATTTTGGTCTTCATTCATGCATTTGCTTTTCTTGCAAATTCTCAACTAAATCTTTAATGAAAATATTTTTATGTTCAATAATGAATGATTTACTATTCTTTTTCTAGACTGCCATTCTCCCGGTATTTAAATCATTTTAATGTGTAATTTTATGAATATTTATGAACAGCCTTAGAAAAGCCTGAAATTTGAAATTTGATCACAAAACTAAAATTCTCTGAATTTCTAGGATCTCGTAGGAAATTGAACTGTAGGACATAACACAGAACTTTATATGACACAGTTGCTGTGACCAGGGAACTGGTAAATAGGATTTATGTGTACTGGGAGAAAGATGTGGGTTCAGAGGAGGCGCACCTATTGGATCTGAGCCAACAGCAATGTGCCAAGTGTGCGCTAACTCATCCAAGTCTGCATGCTCACTTGCCAGCTCTGAGAATCTAGTTCCTGTCTTTAGTCTCTGTTTTCATTCTAACATTAATGGATCATCTCATCGTGATATATATTCAGAGAAAAGAAAAGTTTTGAAGAGCCATGTTATTGAGTGCTTTGATTTTAAAACAAAGTATGTAACTATTGTTTTTCTTCTTTTTATTTTAAAAAAATAAAAGTACAAAAACATATTGACAAACAGACACCAATTAGCATAAAAATAGTACAATCACAACTAATCTATAGACAAGGTGATATGGTCTCAACGGTGGTTATTGCTTTATCCATTGATATCTTCGAAGTGTAAATATATGAACCCATATACAGACATGCAAATTTAGTCAGACAATTAATCCTCTCAACAACAGAAAAAACACAAAAACCAAAAATCCAAAGACAAAAAAGAAAACAGGCTAACAACAACAACAGCAACAACAACAACAACAACAACAACAACAAAAACACCAATAGTTGCTGCTTTACATATTGATATCTTCGAAGTGTGTTTTTCTTTTGAATAATTATGAATGGAATTCTGGCAAGTGAAAGTGAAAGCAATACTATTGTTTCTGTTGAAGGTGTTGTCAGTATGTCACTCTTGAGAGTTAGAGACCCAGCAAGTGGCTAGCTATCTTGACAGAGCACATCTCTCCCCCATGAAACTTGGTGGTTGGAAGAGCTGAGTAAAAGGCAGCAGGCTGTAAAGAGGTCTAAGAAGGGCCGTTGTGTACAAACCGCATTGGCAAGAGGAAATTAGCCTGGGTGGAGCCTAGTTTTTCCTTGCCACATTATCAATTGGCAGAATCATTTCTTCATCTCTAAACAGAGATTGCAAAGATTGAAACGAGCAGAGTGTATTGTTGGTCAGATCTCTGAGGAAGGAGGGGCAGGAACAAAGATTCCTATGTAACACTGACAAACTACATTTGTTTCTATGTTTATAGCTACAACTGTTTCTGCTGCTCTTTAAATACAGGGAGTATTTTAACTTTTCTTTATTTCAGAGCAGACTGCATTTGACTTCCTGAACAGACGGACTGCAGACAAGCTGGACGCTGTCGTTGTAGGAGTAGAGTAAGAGAGGGATTTTCTTTGACTAACGCAATTTTTCCTCCAACACATAGAGGTTTGATTTATAACTTAAATCAGCTATATCTCAAATGTAATTTTGAAAAGTTAATATAATTTGCTTGTTATTGTTGCACCATAGACTGTTCCTTACAAGAGCCCGGTATTTGACAGTTTTCCTGTGATTATAGAAGTTTCTGAGTTACAAACTAGGGTGAGCATTTGAGGAAACACAATTGTTCTAGGCACATAAAATTGTAGTTCTAGGGCCAGGGATATAGCTCAGTGGCGTAAGCACCTGCCTGGCAAGCACAAGGTCCTGAGTTTGATTCCCAGTACCCCGCCCCCAAAAAAGAAAAAGAAAATGCATAAACCTTTGGGGGCTGGGGATATAGCTCAGTGGCATAAGTGCCTGCCTGGCAAGCACAAGGTCCTGAGTTTGATTCCCGCTACCCCACCTCCAAAAAAGAAAAGAAAAATGCATAAACCTTTGGGGGCTGGGGATATAGCTCAGTGGCATAAGCGCCTGCCCACAAGGTCCTGAGTTTGATTCCTGATACCAAAAAAAAAAAAAAAAAGTACAAATTCCTTTTCTATAAAGCACATAACTGGAGAAGAGGAAGTAAATTAACCACTGCACATTTGGGAACTGGGTTGTGTTTGGGACTGATAAGAAAATGTTTAATTTCAGAACAATTCTAGTTCGTACTGGTGTGGGTGATAAAGATTGAGACCAGCTGAAAACTTTAAACTACTCACAGAAAAAGGATTTGATAATCTGCATTTTGCTGGGATATACAAATAAATAGTAGGACAGTTCAGTATTTTCTTACTCATACTGGTATAATCTGAATTTCTGATATCCAATTTCTGATATCTGGTCCTGAAACCTATCATCCTCCGAAAGAAAGTTTCCTGTAAATTTTCCTTAATTCGCAGTAACAAAAAAAAGAAATTTATAATCCAGTAATTTTATAGGACTTAGTCTCAGAGTTTTGTTTTGTTTTAGCTAGGAAGCAAAATGTTCAGAGAAAAGCTTAAATATTTGACCATCTGAAGAAAGTGGTCGCTACCACAGCCGTCATGCTTACTTTCATTACCAGAAGAACTTGTCGTGGATATTTCTAATTTATAATCTTAGGATATTATGTTTTGCACTTCTGTAACTTTTGAAGTACTCTAAATCCTATAGATCAGTTTAAATCTATTTTATAAAGTAATATAGATTTTGCATGTTTTATACATTTGATCTAATCCCTAATGGCATTATCCTGTTTTCCTTGTTTACATCTGTGTGTGTGTGGTTCATTTGTACCCATTAAAACAATGGTGTGATAATCTGTTTCACAAATGAATTTACCAAAAATAAACACACTCTCTAGCATATTAAAACATTATTGATATCTTATAGTTTTATCCTAGAATCAAGTTGTACACATTATCTATGATAAAATATGTATATTGCTTGCTGGAAGAAATTTGATCAAAATGAACTTGAAAAATATAGATTGCTTACCTAGAATATGATTTCAAATATGTTGTCATGAAAAAATAATCAGATTTTTTTTTCAAAAAGAGTTTTAAAAGTGTTTGGATCAGCAGTTACATTGAGAAGATAAAATAATCTACAAAATACCTCCCATCCAAAATGCCCTTGAGCTAACAACGTTGTTTGCAATCTCAAGGGAGCTCAGAACAGTTCTCTTATCTCACACAAAATCATCTACTGAGTTTACATACAATGTAAATGTGGGAACATGTTTTCTTTTCAAAATTTTTATTAGTGCTTGTTTGCAGTACATGATAATCATACTCCCCTGGGGAGCTGGTTCATGTACATAACACATATTCTTTTTCATCTCCTCTCCCTCTTCCCCTTCACCCTTCCCTGCATCTCTTGGTCCCCTTTTCTTTTACAAAAGATCTATCTCTCTATTTGCCATTACCTGTCTTTTCTTTTGCTCTTTATTTATACTTTGAGATTCTCATACAAGAGAAACCGTGGGATGTTCAACCTTATGTACCTACTACATTTCACTTAACACTGGTCTCACACTGAGTTTCAGGCAGGTGCTTGTACCACTGAGCTATATCCCTGGCCCTGAGTTTCATTTAATGAAGAATTAGTAGAGAGCTCAAATTTGGCTTTTTTGAAGATTGAGGGTCTGGTGTTAAACTGTGTCTCTTTGATATCTGAGAGTCACAGATACAGCCATGTATGCTTTATTTTAAAGTTACAGGCTAGCTCCTCAGCATCACTTTCCTGCTCAGTTTGAAGATGGCACCACTGCAGTCAAGTTTTTTCTTCAGGATAAAATTCTTTCAAAATATGGAGTAGATCCCAGTCGAGTCTGCATCTCAGGAGACAGTTCTGGGGGCGCTTTGGCAGCAGCAGTGACGCAGCAGGTACGTTGCATTTGTCTGTACTGGGGGAGGCAGAGGTTCAGAATATTTTCTTTTAAATCAAATATTTAGTTATTCCAGCACCATTTCTTGAAAAGACCATTCTTTCTCAATGAATTACAAAGGTACTGAATTCAGTGAACATTAACATCACCATCTGTTTTCAGATTCTCCAGTTCCACTGGTCTACATGTCTACCTTCACGTCAATACTATGCTTATGTCAACCTTGTTCTTAAAATTGTTTCTAGTGATCCCGCTCTTCCCCATTAAAATATAAGGATATTGTGTCACTGTCTTAAAGGGAAAATCTAACAGGATATTGATTAGTGTTGCACTGAATCAATAGATTAGGGGAGGATGTCAATGCCATTGCATTGAAATTTCCAGTTAATGTACATAGTACATCTTTTATTAGATTCTCTTCAATTTATCAGAAATATTTTAGTATTTTCAGTGTAGAAATCATGAAAATGTTTCCTCAAATTTATTCTTGTTATTTTGAAAACATTTCACTTAAAATTTTTTCCACGTTTATTGACAGTACACAGAAATATGATAGATTTTATATTAGGCTACGCCTTTTGTATTTCTTTGTCTTTATTTTCTAACTCCTTAGAATTTTTATATACAATAATGTTTCAGTGACATTTCATTCTTCCTTTCCTATCTCTATGCCTTTTTAAACTTTCCTTTATGAGTGTACTGGCTAAGGCCTCCAGGACAATACTGAACACAAATACCTTGCTTTGAAACTTAGAGGAAACTGTTCAATATTTTATTGATAACTATGACATTAACTGAGTTTTAATAGCTAACTTTCATCAGTTTGAGGAAGTTACTTTAGTCTTAGCTTGTTGATAGTTTTTGCATAAGTATATATTGCATATACCTATTAATTATAATGTATAATTTTAATTAATATACCTATTAATTATAATGTATTGTGATGATCATGTGATTTTCTACAGTTTATTTGGTGTAGTAAATTATGTCGATTAGGTTTTTTTTTTTGAGACAGGGTATCACTCTGTAGTTGAGGTTAGCCTTGAAATCACTGTGGACTTCAGGCTGACCTTGAATTCACAGCAATCCTCCTGCCTCAGCCTTCTGAGTGCTGAGATTACAGGTGTGTGTCACCATGCCTGGCCCAATTAACTTTTAAAAATTAAATTATTCTAACATTCTAGGCTTGACAATCATGATGAATTAAATTTTTAACATATTGCTGGCCTTTGATACAATTCATTAAATATTGTATGCTTTTAAGGGATTGATCTTTATTTTTCAAAATCTTTGTCACTGTTTCAATTAAGATTATACTAAACTAAAGATTATATGAACCCATGGTGACCGGGTGGGCAGCGGAGAGAGAACCTCCCGGAGGAATGCCACTCAGACATGGCAATATAGCAACATGTGAAGGACAGAGAGGAGGGAGGTGGATATCCTGAACTCGGGAGGGATCTGAGATAGGAAGTGAAACCCTCGGAAAGTCTAAGCAGAACCTCCTCTGGAGGAGGGGATCGCAGA
>PVLD010026398.1:0-22226 GCA_004027595.1 Dinomys branickii | reverse complement strand
TTTAAAATTTGAGGGGGCGATTTGAGGCAAATAGATCCTTCCAACATCTCAGAATTAGCTTTAAATACTTTTTTCCTTTTTCCAAAAATATATGAGTTCTTTAGTTTTGGGAATCTGGGAGAAGATGACCCTAAGCATATGCTCCTGAGTGGGCTATACCGGTGCCAAGAACAGCACAGGTGCTGAGTGGGACTGAGGGTAGCCTGGAATGGCCAGAGACTTCTTCTGGGGAGTGGGTGTCAGGAGCAGTAGAGGGCAGAGTATTTGTACACTGTCCTTTCTCGTGAGAACTGTTTCATGAATCAACCAGACTCCTTGAGCAGCAGTTCCTAAAGGTTGTGAATTTTGTACGAAATTAGCAGTTTGCACTCTTCTTCTTCTTCTTAGAAACCTCCGTTTGAATCAAGTCGACTGTTCATGCTAAGGGAGTGTGCAGTGCCTGCTCTCAGCTCAACTCCTAAACTGAGTCTGGTTAATGTTCTCACATGGAAAGAAAAACATGCCCATGGTGTTTTTCTGTCATGCAATTCCCTCAGGTCTTCTGGAGTCACATAGGAGGGACAATGGACATTATTCTTATCACACATCCGCAGATGGTGGTCTTTGCATGTTCCCATCAGCACCGGGTCCTGTGTTGCACTGAGTGAGTGGTGGCAGAGATAGAGAGAGCATAGTGCTCCCAACTGGGCAGGCCACGGCCATGTCCAGGAGAGCACGGGCCAGTGGGGCACAGCAGGAGGAGGAGGAAGCCTCCAATCAGCACAGGGATTTGGGTGATTTTAGTATCACCTGCAATTCACACTGGGAGGACATCATAACTGTCATGTGACTGACAGATGCATCTCAAATACCTGAAGGCTCTGTAGGACATGAAGGAAACTCTGCACTCAATATCTGTACAAGATCTCCTGCCTAAGGCCTTCAAGGTACAGAATCATCTTGCTCTTGTCAAAGGGAGTGAACACACACTGCCTGAAAATCTTCCTCTGTGTGCTGTGTGGACAGGGCATGAAGATTGATACAGTTGTCCTGAAGCATCTCCTGCAGAAATGGCTCTAAAAGATGAGGAATGTGTCTGAGAATATTTCAGTGGCACAGGACCATCTAATGCCCCTACTTAAGGACAAGTGGTCTATAATGTTACCATGACTGAAAAAATCAGGCAGGAGAAGCTGTGGGAGTGAGGACTTCAGTGTCAATGTAAGTGGTCACACAGCAGATGGTCAACCAAACACATCAAGTATGATTTAAGATAAAATTCTCCTCTCTTCTGGGAGTTGTTGAGCATTTGCTATAGGCCTGAAAATTTTCCACCTTTTCACATATCCCCTACTATGGGGCAGGTGCTTCTGATATAGTATCAGTCTCATTCGCACGAGGAGGACCTGTTCTTCACTCATTAGCACTTTTGTGTACTTCCTGCAAATGACCTCCAATCTTAGCAGGGGGAAAATTTTCTCCTGTCCTTGAATTCATGGCCATTCTGGGAAGCTGTGAGATGCTTTTGCAGTGCTTGTGATAGTCTTTGTACGAATGTCAGCACTAGTGCCTCTGAGCATATTGACAATCATGACTTCCCTGTATGCAGAAACACACCAGAGACTCCAGAGAGAAGCTATTTATTAAAGAAGCCCTTACTTCCTACTCGTGGGCTGGGAAGTTCAGCCACCGCAGATGATGTTCTTCCCTCTACTGCAGTGAACATGGGCCCATCTCACCTACAACCTCTTGGTTTTCCTATTTACATGAGCTCCTGCTCCCACAAATATGTTATGTGGATCTCTTCTAGTAATTCATTGTATTGAACTCCTACAAAAATGTGAAGATGATCTCAAAAACAATCCCAGTTGACCTGCCAATACAAGAAGTAGATTATGCTTCAGGTCAAACTGCTTATCACTCATTAGGGAAAATTTGATTTTGTGCTATTTTGCTGGTCATGCACAACCCAGGCTCTAAACATCATGGTCCAAAGTTAACTTTTATGTCAAAAAGGCTGCACTGTTGGAGTGTTTCCAGGGTGAGCAAATGGACAGGCAGGGACTTCTACTTGATATGGGTGAAGAATATGAGTGTGGCAGTTCTCTGGGAGTCCAATGCACCCACTGCCTGCTCAGTTTTACATTAATTCAGGCCAGGCTTCGGTGTTCTGGACATTGGAAGTTAGATTTTATTCCTCGGGACTAGAAATAAATTCAAAAACAGAGCTGTCTTCTTGTTGGCAGCAATACAGACAGGGTAGGCACTATCACCTCACACTGAATCTAATGCTGGTCAGATCATTTACTAAGCAGGGATCCTGAGATGTTGCCAAGTGTAACAGATCTCAGTTCATTCATCTATAAAATAGGTTCAACACACGTTTTTGGCTTTAAGGCCAATAATGTAAGAAATGTATGAAAATACCAGTCAGAATGTCTGACATACTGCATAAGAAAAAACTGTTGATAAGTAGCTGGTTTGTAGTATTACTTTAACCTCTATCAGTCTTTTTTTGGAAAAACTTGTTTTTTCCAGGAAAGCTACTATTCACAAGGAAAATGAATAAAAATTGAGCCAAAAATGCTACTCACTAATCATGCCTGCAAAAGGTTGTATTGCATGATTAGGTATTGGGGAGTCTGTCCCAGCTGTAACCAACTAATTCACAGCTAGTATAATATGGGTAAAGATCCATATTGCTGTCCCTGATACCTTCTTTACCACTGGAATATATGACTGTAATCATTTCATCTTCACCACAATCTAGTCTTGGAGATCACAAGAGCTTTATGACAATGAGGTCTAGAACCCTGGCCATGCCAGACACAAAACCCGCTCAGTACAGGTGAAGGTCAAACAAACATTAAAGAAAATTATATATCCCAACATTACTAGCATAAACTTCCTTCACAAAGGAAATGATTGAAAGCTCTCCCAGATTCAGTGTGCACATGAGATGGGGAAGATACTGGTAAACACAGAGAATTTCTGGGCAGGGAGAAATACTTGGTCAGCCAGTCATCTGGCCACGTGATTAACACATCCACATCATTGGCCACATCCTCATGTCTACCTTTTGAGATTGTATGTGGCAAAGTGGACTCACAAGTAGAAGGTGTCCCCAGAAAAGAAGTCAGCTGGGCACTGCAAACCCCAGGAAAATGGCCACTCCCAGCAGAGAGCAGAGCACCTGACCAAGGAATTTATGACCTCAGCTAACCTCTCATGAAATCCCTGCAGACGTGGGGCTTAAGTCTCCTGGTTCTTGCCCTGCATAGGACCAGTCTTCTCATCTCTGTTCCAGGTGAGGCTTTCTCTTGTCTTTACCCACCATCTAAAAGTGTGCTAAGAGCAGTTTTACATCCTCTCAGGTCCAAGACAGCACATCTGAAGATCTTCTCCTGGCTCACATGGAGCTGCATTAAAATCAACCCCTGCAGAATCAACTGCAGGTACCCAAACTGAAAACTGTCCCAGCTCTGCGCTCACCCATAGCTTCTCTCTGCTACATTCCACCCCCTCAGGTATTTACTACCTTCCTTTAATTTCCCAGGGACATATCGCTGTCTCCCAACACTGGGGATAATCCTGGACACCATCATCCTATGGGGTCTCTTTGGTCCTGCTCAGTTAGTGTGCTCATATCTCCACCACAGACACAGGGCCATAAAAGGGCACAAGCTCAGTCAAGGTTTGGGATCAGTTTGCCTGTGAGGAGATGGGCTTATATATTGATAGTAAACTTCCCTAGTATAATTGAAGAAACCAAGCAAATTCAGGTATGCATATGTTTTAATAGTATAGAACAATAGGAAAAAAGAAAAAGAATCTGAGAACTTATTTTTATCCTTATGTCTATTTCTAGGCTTCATCTAACTTCATGCAAACTTACACATTTCAAGGACATCCTTATTCCAATCCTATTATTTCAGAATTAAAATAAAAAGTTCCCTAGTTTGTTTGAGAAAACAATAATAGCACTGACATTTGAAGTGGAAAAACAAAATACAAATTGTGAACAAAATCACATTCACATAAAACATCACAATTAAAAATCAATATAAATCTAAAAGTACATGTGAGATCAGCATCATTCTTCAAGCAAGATTTGCAAGCTACTTAAATCTCTCAAAGAAACAAGACTTGAAAAAGGCATGAAGAAATCGCTTATCCATTAAGCAGTAACTCAAACAGAAAAAACATCAAGATGGCATGCCCCATATTACTCCCTCCCCTGCCCCTTCACTGCTTAGAAAACTGCCTGGTCTCCAGAAACATGAACGGAGATTGGGACTGATTTCATGTGTGGTGGAACCTAAGCAGTGACATGGTTGTGGAATACTCCCTGTGCCTGTCACTCATCCTGCCCCTTATCTGCCCTCAACTTATCATTTTTCTTTCTCAGACAGATTCTACACACGTGGGTAAGACCTAAGATCAGTCCTTTCAATGCTGAACATGTGCGTCAGGACTTTGACTGGGGTGGTTTCAGCATGGGCCCTTGGACCCCACAGGAACTCATACCGAGCAGGATCACTGTGAGGAACCTGCTGATACAGCAGGTACCCTTCCCGAACCAGATCCTCTGTGATGAATTTCCAGGGATCCTCAATAACATGCTCCTTCTCACCCAAGGCCTGCCTGTTGCTCAGCAGTTCTCTGAGGTCCCCCTCACTAAGAAGGTTGCCCTTAATAATGATTGTACCCAGGATGAGTAGCAGGAGGTCCACTTTGGGAGAGATCTGGACCTCATTATCTAGTAGCCCATTATAAGTGAGGCCCAAGATGGGCACAAGCTCATAGGTATGGCCAGGGGCATCCACTTCCCTCATCTCAATGCCAAAAGTCAGATACATGCACTTAGAGAGAAGCCTAATGATCAAAGGGAAGTGTTCGTGGTATTCCTGGTCCATGATGCACAGCATTTCTTCCATGGTGACCTGCTCCTTCTTTTGATACTTCTGGAGCAGGAATGGCAGCAATTTATCTAACTTGTCATTTGTGAGCTCATCCTGCATGACCCGAGGGGCATCCTTGCCCTGGGAGGAACTTGCACCCTCCTCTCCTTGCCTACCTGAGCCCTCAGAGCACTGGCATCTTGGAGTGGAAGCTGAGGCAGTAGGGGGAGAAAAGGTGCCCTGAGGATTCTGAGGACAACGTGGTGTCCCAGACCCAGGCTCTTCTCTTGCTGTGGCCCCCACTAAAGTATAGGAGGAAGAAGAAGAAGAAGAGGAAGCACTGGCTGCTGCTTCTGTCTCCTCATCCTTGAGGACCTGGGCACCCACGGGCACCCATGTACTGCTTTGAGCAGGAAGGCCGCTCCCAAGCTTTTTATCTTGGTTCCCATGACCATGAGGCATCATGGTGTTCTCTGTGTACAGCAGGAGTTTGCTGTTGAAGACTCAGATGCCTGGAGGAGAGAGGGAGGCTATTAGTGTTCAGCTGAGCACAACACACTTCTTGCCTCCCACAAAAGCTCGTTGTTGCTCTTCCCTTAGGTTGTGCTCTAGGGTTTCACAGGCTCCTGTCCTCCTGAGGCCCTGTCACCATGATCCTGGGACATGAAGTGAGGCTACTTCTCAGGTTGCAGTTGAACTGCAGAGAATAAGGCTCTAGGGAAGAGGGTAAAGTATATGGAACCTGGGGACTATGATGTGTTCTGCTCTGGGACAGGTTGAACCCCAGGAACTCATAAGGGCATGCACCTCACCTTGATTCCTGACACTGCGTGGGTCTGCTCTGCTGTGTGAGCTGTGGACACTGCTTCAGAACAAGACCTTCCCACCTGCTTCCTGGAGCTCCTGTAAGAGATGGGGGCCCTCAGGCTGCAGACCTGAAGCACAGTCCTGCTCCCCCAGACCTCACTTGAGTGGTGGACATGACTTTTGTGTTCCCACTCTTCTCGTGGATGGTCACCTCTCTGCTCACTCAGGGTGCTCAACTGTCCTTAAGCAGGGCCTGGTTTCCAGCCCTGTGTTTGCTGAGGCAAACTCTTAGAAAAAATATCTTCCTCTGAGAGGGAACATAAGTCTGTGAAAGGACACATATTTGGACGCAGCTGATGGAGGCAACAGGTGGAGGTGGACAAATTCCCTGAGTTCCACGTGCCCTAGGAAGAGGAACCTGCTTCATCCTCAATTGATAGTTATGTCTTGGACACACAAACCCCAGGATGGTCAGGGGCCACCTTCTTGAAATCCTATGCCTATCTCTTTGAGACATTCCAAGATAGCAAGAGGGGAGTCCACTCCATCTGTTTCCTGGGTCAGAGGACAGATGTCAAGGAGGCAGGTGAAGTCTATCTTGGTGCATGTTCAGCTAAGGGTCTTCACTTTGCTCAAACCTGGACTCTTGAGAGGGCTCAGGATCCTCTTTCTGCTCTCCTTGCCCCACCTCCCTCCTACCAAGGCCCTCAGCTTCCTGAGATGAAAGATGTAGAAATAAGAGAGCAGCCTGAGCCTGACAGCCTTGCCCAGCCTTCCCCAGATGACAGAAGAAGCAAAGTACAATCTGCAGAGCACCCACTTCTCAGTGTTCAGGTCAGAAGTACCATAAATGATTCCTTAGTATCCTCCTCTTGACTCTTGGCTGACCTTGGAAGACCTGTGTCTCCTGACCAGTGGGGGTTTCCTGGGGACATAGAACTAGATTGTCACCTAGATGAGATCCTGAGGAATCTCAAATAAGTGAGCAGATGGCCATCCTGTCATTCCCTCAAGCGGCTATCAGTGCTGACAGCAAGACCTGTGCACATCTCAGTGGTAGTGTGGGACCCTGGTTATGGTCTAATCTCCTCTGAAAGACACATTGACACATAGGGAGAAGCTTTGGAAGGTGTCTGGAGTATAGGGCTTACCGCTGCCTTGCTTTCAGGTATTGGCCACTGCTAAGAAAAGGAAGGTCACTGGGTGTGACAGGGACTTTCCATCTTGTGACCTGGCTCTTCCTTTCAACTTCTGCTTCCTGGAGGACTTGTGTTGAGCAGCTTTCCTCCTCCCAGGCCCTTCCACTCTACTACTCTGCCTTGTAGCTGCCTGACTGTCTAGTGAAAACCCTATAAATTGTGAGCCCAAGACAACCTTTCTTCCAATAAACTTCTGATGTCAAGTATTGTGTCTCAGCAATGAGAGCATAAGGAAGGCACCCTATGTGATTCTGAAGTTACTTAAATATCCTCCTGATGCTGCTTGCCTACCCTCAACCACATGCCACCTGAGATGAGCTGATCTTTCCCTTGGAGACCACAACTTCATCTCCATGAAAACCCCCTTCCTTCCCGTGGCAGAAGTTTGCCCTCAACTTGGTCAACTCACAGCTGACATAGGGAAGAGGCACACTCTGTGGGGTGTAGGGTTTCTGGACAGAAGACTCCCATCCTCCCCAGGAAGTGTGCACAGCTTGGACTGGCCACCTCTTGGGGTCCTAATTCTACTGACTGTATGAAGCTCCCTCTGCTGACCTGTGTCACCTCTTGGACTAAGAGTCTCAACTTCCTGCATTTTCCTGCCCCCAATTGTTAGCATAAATGACAGCAATTCACATAAAGCTGCTCTCACTGTAATACTGGAGTGAGCATAGGGGAACCAGGCTCCACAGTTGCCCTTCTTTATATGAATGTGTGTTACCTTCAGGTGTTCTGTGCTGGAGAATGAAGGAGTTGTGAGCAGCAGCAATTCAGCCTCCCACAGATTTAGAATCCAGATTCTGAAAAATAACAACATAAGGTAGGAAAATAAAAGAGAAATTGAGATAAGATGTCAGGGAATCAGGAACGGATCGAGAAGAAATTTAAAAGGACAGTGAGGTTGAACAGAAAGACTATAATGTGGAGAGGGTACTAAACAGTCTAGACTTTCTTCCTGCTTTCCAGCTCATATCAAAAGGTGACTGAGTTTGTAGAATCTAAGAAAAACCTCAGAACCGCAGAGGGTCCCAGGGAGAAGCTCTGGATTAGTGGACTGGAGGTTGCTGACATCTGTAGGGTCAGTGCAGAGTTGAGCTGGACAGGTGAAGGTGAGTAATTTTCCTGAATAGAGATGCTGCCATAGCCCTGGGGAGACTGTGAGCATGGCACTCATTGATTGGAGCAAAAGCTTAACTTTTTGAGCCTGGGAGTCAGAACTGGGAGGGCTTCACTTCAGTGCTATCTACTCACAGTGACTGTGTGTGACAGCAACAGGAAACAGCTTTGGACAGGACGCAGGCTAGAAAAAGACCCCTGAGGGCTTGCAGTAGGGTAGGAAGGACACAGCCCTGTCACATGCAGCCTGAGGCCAGACCCAGCCTGACTTGTTCTGGACTTGAAAATCTCAGGCTTGGCTATTCAAGCTCTTGCCCTTCCACCTGCCTCCAGCACAGATCTGGGGCCTGGTGGCCTTCTATCTACTAGTGTGAGCCGCAGCACTGCATGGTACTTGGATGTAGCACAGACTGTGAAAACCATAGAGGGCCTCAAAAAATTGAGAACTGCAAGGCTCCAAAATTCCAGACCAGAGAGAAAACTACTATCACCAAAAAATATTTTATTTTTCTTATTTCATTTTGTTTTATATTTTTCATTTTGCTTTTTTCCATTAAATCCTTCCTTTTATATATTTTAAATTTTAGTATCCATATAATTTTAAAATATTTTCTCCCTTTAATTCTGCTAACTCTCAATTCTCTTCATTATTTTCCTCTTTTCTCTACTAATTTTATAGACCTCTAGTCACTGTTAGGATCACTTCTACCACAGTTTTTCTGCTATTTCTCCTACACTCATTTAATTTTTCAATTTTTTCTTCTATAATTCCCCCTTCCCCAAATAGATATATCTTTAATTATACAACCATTAGACTATAATAATATTTAGATAGTTAACTCTATAAAGCTTCTATGAAATTCTTTTTACCAGTTCCAGAGCCATAGCTCTCACATGTAGTACATATTAGCTATGTGCCAGTACCTGGGTTGTCATAATGTTTATATTATCATAGTGGATTTCTTTCTTGTGGTTAAGCATGATGCCTAATTGGTTTCTATGGCATGTTAATGTGCAATTTGTCTTCAAAAATATCACAGTAATTGATTCATTTGAAATTGCCAGGGTCACATAAATGTCCTTATTGGGTTTCTTTTCTATGCCAAAACCCAGACAAACATTTTAGCCACTAATAATACTCCAGTATATGTTGGGAATTTGGTGTAAGGCCAATTACCCTCCATATCCCCCTTCTAAGTTAGGACATGTGATTGGATTTTAGGAGTTAGGTAAAGGAATATAGTGAGCCTTACCTGAATTATATCACTGTAAAGTACAGTTGTCCCTTGCTATATTGTGGTTCACTTATTTCAGCTTCACTGTATTGCAGGGTTTTTAAAAAACTATGTTCAATTATGTACCACAGAATTTTTACTGTGCCGAGGGATTTTGTGGTATATAGGTATTTGTATAATATTTATGATTTCATATATTTTGCCTAAATTTTTTAAGCAATATAAAATATAAAAAATGTTAATTCAAATATATTTAAAGACTATTAAACTGAAATAAAATACAGTATGTATTTGATCAGCCAATGCATACAGCCAATGGAAATGCAGTACAGCACTACCACTTGCACAAGTTTGCCAGGGTGAAATTGTACATGGCACACTATTAGCTGATGGAATGGAAGGCGACCAACCACAGCACTGTGTTCTGTCTCCTGGGCCCTGATTCGCTCAGTGACTATAACATCAGTCTGCTTGCTCTCCCACAGTGTGCCCATATGTTCAGTATCTCTCCTCACTGAATATGTAGTATACGTCATTGGTACGTACCCATATAGAATTTTACATGTTGTTAAAATTATGTAGGTTTACAAGAGTAGAAAGTGTTTAAGAGCATGTGAAGTGTTTTTAAGTATATGGGAAAAGGTAATAAGAGAGTGGGAAAGGTTTATAAGAATGTGGGAAGGGTTTATACAGCCTTAAAATATATATAAATAGTAAAATAAATGCAAGACTGCTACTTCACGTATTTTCACCTATTCTAACAGGTCTCTGGAACATAACTCCTGAGATAGGTGAGGGATCACTGTACACTAACGAAAGAGATCACTATGCTACTTATAAAGCCTTTCAAGTATAAGAGTCACCAACTTTAGCACAGCACACAACAAAAAGAAGCAATAGAAACACAAGACAAGTCAATAAAATGACAGCCCAAACTCCAAACTCAGCCAAAGCCAATCCAAGTAGGATTGAGTGGAAGAATAATATAAACAACACATGCAAATTACTTGGAAAGATAACAGAGAGTGTTAGAAAATAAATCTATTAAGTGCTAGGCATAATCTCAAAACATATAACTAAACAGATAATGAAAGGAATAACCAAAATTATCAAGGAACTTTCAGAAAACAATAATAAAATGGTAGTTGAGTTAAAGAAAGCAATAGAAAACATTAACGAACAGTTCCACAAAAATGTAGAGTACATGAAAGTATAATAATCATGTAAGTGATTAAGAAATCCATAGAAACTATGGGAAACAGAAGCAACCAATGTGAGGAAAGAATTTCCAAATGAGAATATAGGGATGCTATCATTGAAAAAGTACTTAAACACACATTTAAAGCCCCAAGGAAACATGAAATACAGATTCCATAACTGCTAAATGAACCTAAAAAGACCAATCACAGAATAATACAAATATATGAAAATTCAGTGGATAGTAAAAATGGCAGAAATAATGCTACAAAAATACTATCAACTTCTTAAATACTGATAAATCATAAGCATACAGTTAAATATTGCACATACAACAACAAATAGTCGTGAACAAAAGAGAACCTCTCCAAATAGTAACATTGTCCAAACAACACAAGTCCAACATAGGGAAGAAATCTTAAAACTTTGAACATAAATGAGTAACATAAGGGTAAACTGACTACAATAACTGCAGAATTCTCAACACGAACCTTAAGGGCCAGGAGAGCTTGGAGTGAAGTGTTTAAATCCTAAAATATAACAAATTCATTATATATATATATATATATATATATATATATATCCTGCAAAAATTTACTTCAAAATATATAGAGAAGTAAAATTCTGTCCATGACAAAGAGACCTCAAGAAATGCATGACCATGAATGCAGCATCACAAAAACATTCTCCAGGACATGCTCAAGACAATGAAACAACAATGCCAATATGTCAAATATAATGAATACACCTGGTAGGATGAGCTCCAAGGGGAATGAAAAATACACATATAAGGAAATGAGCAATGTGGAAATAACCCAGTTACAGTAATAACTCAATGCCTTCCAGGAATAACTCTCAGTGGAAAAAGTGTCAATTCTCCAAACAAAAGACAAAGATTTGCAGACTAAATCAAGAAACAAACCCAAAGATAAAAATATTACTTTAAAAATCACAGATTCGAAGCCAAAGAATGGAAAATAATAGTCCATATAACAGAAATCCTGAGAAAAGCAGGAGTAGCTATCTTGATTTCAAACCAAAAAAATTTGAAGCCAAAGCTGATCAGAAGAGACAAAGCAGGTCACCATATATTGCTTAAGGGAGCACTTAAATAGGGAGAAAGAACAATTATAATCATATTCATAACAAACACCAGCACACCCAACTCTATAAAAGAAACACTAGTGGACATAAAATGTCAGAGAAACAGCAACACAATTCTAATAAAATAAGTCCCTGACTTAAAAATGAGTTCTTGTCTAGGAGGACATTCATTAGTCAGATTCATTTGTAAGTCCAACAAGTGAGCTTACACAACTTTGACACAAATATATAATGTAAAGCATAAAAAGCAAACACAAACTAATATAGTCAATTTCTGACTGTACTGTACTATTGTACACTATCTCAGTACAGTAAGCACTTAGCAATACTACTGTGACAATGTGTGACATACAGGTGAGTTACTTCCACAATTTGTTTGCAAGTGGAGTGTTCGTAAGTCAGGGAGTTATTGCACCCCACTGTGATGATTTCCCACTGCCACAAACAGATCAATCTGCTAGAAAAAAATAAACAAAGAAATATCAGAGTTCAACCAAACATGCGAATGAATGGGACTGATAGATATCTACAGCCACCTAAAACTGGGATACACATTCTGCTCTACAGCACATGGAACCTGCTCCAAAATAGATCACACCCATGGGGTGCACATCAGAATGTATATTTCGTGGCTGGTTGGAACACTGTAGAGATCTACAATCAAATGACAATGTAACTAAAACTCATCACAGCATATGGGACACAATGAAAGTACTATAAAAGGAAAATGTATAATAATTAATGTCAAAATCAGAAAAATAAAGCAAGCATAAACAAAATCTCTTAATGCACATATTAAGGGACTAGAAAAATGAGAACAATCCAAATCCAAAACTATTATGAAGGAAGAAATTACAAAAATCAAAGCAGGAATTATGAAATTGAGCCTAAAAATATGAAGACTCAATAAACTGAAGAATTGGTTCTTTGAAAAGATAAGCAGTTATGAGAAAGCCCTAGCCGATCTAATCAAAAAGGAAATATAAACTCAAATACATGCAATTAAAAATGAAAGATGTTAAATCACAACAGATTCTACCAAAATTCTTAAGATTCTTGATAACTACTTTAATAACCTGTACTTGTATTAAAGGGATAGTTTAGAAGAAATGTATGAATTCTGACACAGTGTGCACTAATAAAACTAAGAAAAGATCATATAAACATTTTATCGGATCTACAGTTCTTCACTCGGCCAGGTGATCTACCAAAGCGTGCATGATAGAAACATTTGAATACTCCAGTATCTCTCCATCAAATTAAAGAAGCAATAGTAACAACAATTTGGAAGAGCCCAGCAGCAATGGATTCACTGCTGAAATCTACAAGAACTTTATTGAAGATCCAACGCCTGGATTCTTCAATCTATTTTCTAAAATGCAGGGGTAAGCAGTTCACCCTAAGTCATTCCTGGAGGCAAACATTATTCTGATTCCAAAACAAGAAATTTGCATAATCAAAATACAAAGATACCGGCTAAAATCTTTAAGGTACACAGAAACAAACATCCTCAATGAGGTCCCAGGAAATAGCAAGCAGGAAATCATTAAAAACTTCATACATCATGACCACATAGGTTTCCTTCCAGGATGCAGAGATTGTTCAATCATGTGCAATGCAATACATACAACACATCGTATGAACGGATACAAGGACAAAAATTGCAGGATTATATGGACAGACACAGAAATGTCAGTGGACGAAATCCAACATCCATTCATGATAAAAGCCCTGAAAAGAACAGGCATAGAAGAAACCTATCTCAATCTGACTAAAGCCATGTATGATAAAACAATGGCTAGCATCATAATCAGCTGAGGGAAACTGTCTTGTTACTGAATTCAGGAAAAAACAAGGACATCTACTATACTCACTCTTGTAAAACATAACTCTCAAAACATTCACCCGAACAATCAGGCAGGAGAAAGAAATGAATGGAATCTGTATGGGAAAGAAATGAGCTAAGTTATTTTTATTTGTAGATGACATGATACTCTCCCTGCAAGACCCCAAAAACTACACTAACACATTCCCACAACCAAATTCAGCAAGTTATAAAGTCAACACACACACAAATCAATACTGCTCCTTTACGCCAATAAGGATCTGACTGAGAAGGGATTTAGGCAAACAGAACTTTCACATTAGCATTACAAACTTCAGTCCTTAGGAATTAATCCAACCAAGGGAAAGAAAGACGTCTACAAGGAAAACTACATTAGTCTTAAAAGGTGATTAAGAAGGATATCACAAAATGCAAATACATCCCCTGTTCCTGCATATGCAGAACTACTGATATAGTCAAAATAGGTCAAAACTGTTATATGCGCTGAATGTATTCTCAATTAAAATACAAGTAGCATCCCTCAAAGAACAAGAGGAAATGATTCTATAATTCATATGGGATGAAAGGAGCTCTAGAAGAGCAAACCAATCCTGGGCCACAAGAGCAAGGCAATGGGCATCACAATCCCATAATTCAAGTTACACAACAAAGTTACACTGTTAAGAAAAACATGATATTGGCAAAAGCAAATAAAAGCATAGCAAAGCCAGACTTGAAAAGAATAGAATGGGGATACAGAAATAATTCCTGGCAACACAACTATCTTTCTCTGACAATGGGACTAAGTGCTTTCACTGGAGCAAATGTACAAAGTCTCTTCAACAAATAGTGCTGCAAAAACTGCCTATCCAAATGCCCAAGGTTAAACCTGGAGCCATGTATCTCACCATGCACTAAAATACATCAAAATAAATAATATATCTGAATATTAAAAGGGAAAAACAATCTGCTGCTCCACAAATCAGGTAAAACTCGGGAAGACATATGCATAGACAGTCACTTGGAACAACACCAGCTCGCCAAGAAATACTAACAAGAAACAACAAATGGGACAAAATCAAATTAAAAAGCCTTCTGCAGAGTAAAGCAAACACTCACCAGAGTGAGCAGACAACCTTCATTATTAGAAAAAGTATGGCCAGCTACTTCTTACCCAAACCACTAATATCTTGAATATATAAAGAACTGAAAGAAATTAGGCACTCCACATTAAAGGACCAGATCAAGAAATGCTCAAATAAATGAATAAATACTTCTCAAATTAAGTACTGTATGGCCAATAAATACATGAAAAAATATTCAGCATTGCTGGCCACTCAGGAAATAAAAAATAAAACAGTGTGAAATTCTGTCTCACTCCAGAAAGCGTGACTACCTTCAAGAAAGCAAGTAATAGCAAATGCTAGCAAGGCTATGAGGAAAAGCAGCATTTGTTCACTGTTGGTGGGAGTGTAAACTGGTACAACCACTCTAAACATCAGTCTGGCGACTCCTTAGAAAACAGCTCTAGAATTTATATTCAACCCATGTATTCCCTTCCTAGTTATCTGATGAAAATATTTAAGCATATCATATTACTCTGATGTATATATATATCAGCGTTGAGTTTCCTCATTCTCCCAGTTGCCTGTCACACTGTGCCCTAAACAAAGGCACCCACGTAATTCCCCTCACCTGAAGCCAGTGCCTCAGAAAAGGACCTCAGTACCTCTGACCTGAAGCAATCCAGGGCATGCTAAAGAAGATGATATAAAGAATGAATGAACACTTCCATAAATAACTAGATTCCATCAAACGGTTTCAATTACAAATCCAGGAGATTAAAAGTTATGGTGAGATTATGCACAAAAGGGGCCACCAATATAAGTACAGAATTTCAAAATTAGAAGGCAGGGATGCTTTCAAGTCCAACTGCCCAATGTCACCTTAAATATTATAGGAGAACAGGAAAAATGGATCCAGCTCATTAGATGATGCAAAGAAGACTAATCTCAGAGTAACTGGAATAAGTGAAAAATTGGAAGGTAGAACAAATTGGATAAAAAATCAGCTTTCAAAAATGATAGCAGAAAATGTCACAATATAGAGAAAGAAATAAACATGTAGCTGAGTGAGGCACGCAGATCTTCAAACAGACGTGACCACAAAAGAACCTATCCAAGTCACATAGTTGATACAATACTAGCAGTCCAAGATAGAGGCAAAAACTTAAAGTGGCCATAGAAAAGCATCAAATCACATCTCAGGTTAAACCATTTAGAAAAACTGTAGACTTCTCAACACAAATATTAAAGGCATAAGAGCTTGGAGTGAAGTTTTAAAGTGGAAAAGGTAGCAAATTCCAACTCTAACTTAAAGATTTTGAAGAACTGTTATTCAAAATTGATCAGAAAGGAGGAACTTCCATGAAAAAGACCACATTGATAAATTCATGACCCCCAAACCAGAATCATATAACCTCTCAAGGATATCCTAGCAAGAGACAATGAAACCAACAGTGCAAATTAATCTAACAGAATGAATATGCTTTCAGGTTAAGCATCAAAAGAGAAGGAAAATAAAGAAATCAGCCACAGGAGAATAACGCAATGCCAGGAATGAGGCAATAACTTTCAGGAGTAACTCTCAGTTACTCCATGAATAAGCAAAACATGGTAGAATGGATCAAGAAATAAAACCTAATGATAAGCACTATACAAGAAACACATCAAATTACAAAAGAAACTCACAAATTAGAGGTCAATGGATGGAAAACAACATTCTGTGCAAAGGGAACCTAAACATGTAAGCACCAAGCACTGACACAGTTAACTTTATAAAAAGAACATGAGGGCTGGGGATACAGCTCAGTGGAATAAGAGCTTGCCTAGCAAGCGCAGGGTCCTGAGTTCGATCCCCAGTAACGCAAAAAAAAAAATAAAAAAAAAAATAAAAAAAAAAATAAAAAGAACATGAATACACACACAAATAGCTCAGATAAACACCAGTGCAATTATAATCAGGGAACCCTATACCCTGCTATCATAAATTGACAGATCTTCTAGACAACAAATAAATATCAGAGAAGTATCAGTGTTGAACTACCTTTGAAAAAACTGTCTTCATAGTTACCTGCAAAGTTTAGGTTCCACCCAGCAACAACAAAATTCAAAATACACGCTCTCAGCAACATACAGGACTTTCTTCATTTTTCAGGCAAGGTTTCATAATGCAGTTCAGACTGGACTTGAACTCAATTTGTAGCCCAGGCTTGCCTTGAACTCATGGCAATCCTCCTGCCTCAGGCTCCTAAGCGCTGGGATTATAGGCGTGCAATATCACATTCTGCTGACATATGGACTTTCTCCAAAACAAATCATATGCTAGCTGATAAAACATGCTTAAGTATAAGCATCTCTAAATTTCTTTTCTCTCATTGCAGAGACAAAATACCTGATGCCCAGAATGAAGGAAGGAAAGGTTTATCTAGCTCACAGTTTGTGAAGGTTTCAGTCCATACTTGGCTGACCCCGAGGCAGGGTGGCACAGGAGCAGAGGGCAACAGTTCATGGTAGTGGGAAACAGCACAACCAACAAGAGTGAAAGGAAGGAGCAGGAAGGAAGAGCAAGCCTCCTTCCCTCCCTTATATTGTATGGAAGCTACCCACCCCATGTGGGTGTATCATCCACTCATAATTGAATAATTAGACCATGGATCAATCATAAACTCTAGAAACCCACACCCATGACGCCATGAGGCTTTAGGGGGAAATTCAGACATAAACCATAGCAAAGCAAAAGAACCAAAATTATCCCATTCATATTCATCCAACTTAGCTACCTTTTATTATTGACAAGGGGGGCAAATAGTTTTGCTGGAGGAAAGAGACATATTAACAAATGGTGTAGGGAACACTATCCACTGACATGCTGAAGATTGAACCTAGATCCATATCTCTCAGGATTCAATAAACTAAAATCAAAATGGGGGAAAGATCTAAATTATTAAAAGTGAGACAGTCTGCTGGAAGACAATATTGGTAAAACTCTAGAAGACATAGGCATAGGAAAGGTCTTTATGAATAAAACCCCAGGTGCACAAGAAATAATACCAATGATCAATGAAAGGGATCATTTCAAGTTAAAAAAATCTTCTATGCAACAAAGGAAACAGGGAGAGGGACATCCTATAAAATGGGAAAAATTTTTCCATTTACTCTTCCAAGGGCAAATATCTACAATATGCAAAGAACTAACATAAAACTAGAGCCCCAGAATTAAAATACTCAATCATCAAATGGGCTTCTGAAGGGAATGAACTTCTCAGATAGAGAATTAAAAATGTCCAATAAATTCATGAAAAATGTTGAATCTTACTTCCCACTCAAGAAACGCAAATGAAAGCAACACTGATATTTCGTGTCACTCCAGAATTAATGGTACCTTCAAAAAATCAAATATTGCAAATGCTGGCAAACACGCATGGAAGCATGAACCCTCCACTGTTGTTGGGAATGTAATCTGATAAAGCCCCTATGGAAATCAGAGAGAGATTATTTAGAAAACTAACACTGAAAATTTTATTCAACTGAGATATTCTGCTTCTAGGCATCCTTAGGAGAGATTTAAAAAATCCTATCACAGTGACACATGCATACCCATGTTTAGAGCAGTACAATTCAAATAGCTAAATCTTGGAAGCAGCCTATATGTACCTTAAGAGATGAAGGGATAAAGAAATGTGGTATTTATGCACAATAGACTACTGCTCTGTCATAAAACTGGATAAAATGAATATTTTTAAGAAAATTAATAACTTGTTGAGATCATTATTTTAAGTGGACTAAATCAGAAGGAATCCAAAGTATAAATATATTCCTTCTCTAGTGTATGAAACTCAAAATATAGAAAGATAGCAAAACAAACTAGAACAGTAAATGTTGGGATAAATCTTTAAGACACAGAAAGGGAGAGAAGAGAAGAGAATGGGGAAAGAGAGCAGAGGCATAAGATAAAAAGGGGGATTGTGAGGGTGGCACGTGCACAGATTCTCTAACAGTACTGTGATCATTATATAGTCCAAACATGTTAATATGCATATATATGTATATATATGTTTTGTCCAGCACATACAGGAAGGTTTCCCCTTGCCTCTCTGCATGAGAAACAGATAAAAAGATGAACACAAATCATGCATTTGTACCCAGTCCTCATGATGAATGTGATTATTATGTACTATAAAGATGAAATAATAAGGAAAACACTTCAGTCCTTGGCCAAGTTCCTCACCGTGATTCCAGCAGTTCCTGGCCTGTTTCCTTTGCCCATAGGATGTGGTTCTTCCTGATACCTGCTGAAGATCCTCACAGCAAGGCCCACTTCCCTGAAACCATGGAGACTAAAGCACAGCACATCTGCCCAACGCTGCATGGAGCTCTCCCAGCCTGACAGGAGTAGAACTCAGAGGCCCTCCCTTGTCTGATGCAGGCCCAGGTGGTCACATTCTCCCCCTACCGACCTGCGGGTGCATCTGGTGAATCAAGTGCACCATCTCCCTAGGACAGCAGAGATGGAAGTACTGGGAAGGTCTTGCCTCAGTCCATATCAGCCTGCCAGCAGGGGCAGGTTTCCCAAATCTTGAATCTGCTGGCCTGAGGTCACAATCCTCAGACCAAGGCCCTCTCCTTCCTGACACCAAGAGCTAGGGGAAAGGGTGCACTGTATCGCCCAGGAGCTGACATCTGGGTGAAGGTCACCCTCTGTTCTAGTGACAAGTGTTCTCTCAGTGTTCCTATAACTCCTCCCCTTGAACACTTGAAACAGCTCTGCCAGTCTGTGAAAGTGAATCCTTGTTTCTCAGATTTGAGGTAGGAATGCAGGACCACACTCAGATTGACAGAATGGGCAGGCTGGGTCCCACCTATCGTATGTCCCAGGGCCTGCAGTCCTGCCTCGTTTCTCATCTTGACAAGGTCAGGGCCTCTTTCCCTCTTTCCCCAAGGCTTTGCTTCTTATTCAACGACCTTGGGGACCCTCAGATCCTGTTGAAGAAGTCAGGGATCCTCTTTATGATAACCCTGCAAGGGGCTTACTTTGACTCAGAGCATGGGCAAGTTTCTGTAGGGTCCATCCCATTCTCAAATGCAAGGCACCCTCCTTTGTAACCCAGACTGTCACATTCTCAGAGCCTCTCCAATGTAAGCTACAGGTTCACACATCCAGGCACCATGCCCAAGTGGTGCCAGCTCTGATAACCGAGGCAGAGAGGTCACTCATGGTGCTCCTCTAGTGGAGTGTGGAGGGGGCCATCTTTCTTTTCTATGGGTCTTGAACTTGGTTGCTGGCAGAGCCTGAATCCCCATCTCTGTTTACCTGAGTGTACCCCACACACCAAGGCTCTGACTTTCAGGTCCCCTGAGGACAAACTGGGGAGGGGGTTCCCTTTTGGTCCAGGTCTGACCCTGGAGAGGAGTCTGGGTTGTTCAGAGAACCTGTCTCTGGGGTGGGGCTTCCTCAGGTCCCTCAGGCCCTCACCTGGACAGGGAATAGATTCGCTCTGCTCCCCTCACCTAATTGGTAGATCTCAGACAAGGCTGTCCTCTTTCTCTGACTCCACAGTCTGAAGTCCCTGGATGTCAACCACAGTACCCTGCAGGGCCTTCACGGGGCTGAGAGGAGGTGCTGAAAGAGATTGTTTTGAGGCCCCTCTCTCCTCCTTTTGGCCTTACGTCAGCCTCTAGCAAGACAGAACCCACTTCCTAGACCAACCACAGGACGTTCAACTTTGGATAAAGTGTCTAACACAGGGATGTCTATGGCAGAAAGGTCTTCAGGAGAGGGTAGAGTGGAAGTAGAGTGCATGGGGGGACATAAAAAAGCAAACCAGGTTGTCATAAAAACTCATTCAAGAAATGGGTAAGGGAATGAACAGATACTTCACAGAGGAAGAAATACAAATATATCAAAAAATGTTTAACTTCTCTGGTCATTAGAGAAATGCAAGTTAAAATGGTGTTAATCTTTCATATTACTTCAGAAATAATGGCAATCATTAAAAAATAAAAAATAATAACAAATGTTGGCCTGGCTCTGGTGAAAAAGAACGAGTCCTTCATTGCTGGTGGTAATGTGAAGTAATACAAGCATTCTGGAAATCATTATGGAGATTTCTCAGTGGACTGAAATCAGAAATTCCATATGCCCCAGCTACCCCTTGGTAGGTATCTTCCCCAAAGAGCTTAAGATGTTAAACTACAGTGACACATGCCCACCAGTGCTCAGAGCAGCACAATGTGTAACAGCTAAGTACTGGGAGCAGCCTGCATACCCATGCACAGATGACTGGGTAAAGAAAATGCGCTATCTGTGTGTAATGGAATTCTTATTAGCTATGAAGGATGAAAAATCTCAGACATTTGTAGGAAAGTGGACGCACATGAAAAATACAATATTGAGTGAAATAAAGCAAAAAGACAAGTTTAAGTACCATGTGGTGTCGCTCATTTGAGCGAGGTAAAGTAAAAATTAAAAGAATAATAAAGGATGGGGCCAGGGATAGAGCCCAGCGGCATAAGTGCTTGCTTGGCAAGCCTGAGGCCATGAGTTCGACTCCTGGCACCAAAACTGAAATAATGATACTAATAATAAAGGATGCATAGAATTGGAAAAGATGGATCTCTCGCAATACAGAAGTGCTCCAAGGGAACAAGGGTGAGGGATGAGGCAGACGGGAAGGGGAAATAAGTAGAATAACAATATGCCATGTAGAGGAACCTAAAATCATCAATAAGGATAAACATTTTATGCCATAATACAAGTTAACATTAGTAAATTCAATAACAATAAAAATACAGAGACATTAGAAGAGGAGAACAGGAGTATGGAGGGAGTAGAAAGAGAACTTTAAAAAAATTCAGCTGTAGTGTGTCCATTACTACCCCCAAGATGACTGGAAACATGTACTGCAAGTATATACCAATAATACTTTAATGTTTACCAAGAATTTAAAGAAATGGAGAATTCAGAAGCAATGTAGAAATTCCTAGATACATTTGAACTCTTAAGTTGAAACAAGATATAAAATTCCAAAAAAATGAATATCACTCAATAAAATAAAAGAATTTACATAAAACCTGCCCAGCAAGAAAAGTCCATGCCCCAGTGGATGCACTGCCCAATTCTATAAGAACTTCGAAGATCCAATGCCAAATATATCTCAAAGTCCTTAATGAAACTGAATGGCAAGCAAGACTCTCAAAGTCATTCCCAGAAACCAGCATTACTCTGATCCCAAAACCAGAAAATAATACAGTGAAAGAAAAGACCCACAGGATAGAACTCCACTAACTTTAATCAGCAAGGACACAGTCATTAGTAAGACTCTGGCAAACACAATGCAACAAATCCTCAAAAAGATTATGTAACGTGAGGAAAGAGGGATTCATTCCAGGGACGCAACAACATGCACAAATCAAAAACTAAATAAAACCCAGAAAAAGAAGCAAGGACAAAAATACACGACCATATACATAGACACAGGAAAAGAACTTAACAAAATCTAACTCCCACTCATGATAAATCCCTGAAAAAAATTGATGTACAAAAATTGAAACTTAATCTGATAAATTGCCTTCCATGACAACATAATGCCCAACTTAATTTTTTTTTTCTTTTTTGGCGGTACTGCGGATGGAACTCAGGACCCTGCGCTTGCTAGGCAGGCGCTTATTCCACTGAGCTATATCCCCAGCTCCCCAACTTAATATTAAATGGGAGAGAAACTGAAAACTTTCTCTCTCTAAATTCAAGGAAAAGACAAGGATGTCTGCTATCACTATTCCTTTTCAATATAATTCTCAAAATA
>PVLD010026397.1:0-22233 GCA_004027595.1 Dinomys branickii | reverse complement strand
TGGGGCTTTCCCACGTCTCGCCCCGGCAGCCTGGTCCGCCCTATCACATCTCCCCCGGCATCTCAGAGAAATACGCCCAGTTTAAACTTCCCAGCCGAGGTCCCGGCATTCACGCTCGCCAAGTCTGTCTCGAGCTGGTGGTGTTTATTAAGGAGGTTCGCTCCCTTGCTGCTCACCTGGTCGCCATCTTCCCCGGATCCCGAAAATAACATTTTATTAGAGTTTAAAGAAAACCTCCAAATATCAAAATACAAGACTGAGTATTAAGCGATACAACTATGAAGGCAGTTTGTGAAAGTAAGGCTAAAATAACAGCTTCATAGATGTTAGTTCAATGCTAGGAGTCCCCTAAAAGCTGAATGGGCACGATCTTATTTAACTTCACAGCCTTGTGGCATGCACCAACAATCTAGTGCCCTGGGAAGAAAGGCACGAGGAGCACAATTTTGAGTCCAGCTCGGACAATTTAGCAACTTAGCAAGATCCCGCCTGTCTTAGTTAACCTCTCATTGCTCGGACAAAATATCTGACACCTAAAGTTAAAGGAGTGTACGTTTACTTTTGCTTACAGTGTGTAGAGGGTTCAGTGCACGGCCAGCTAATGTCAGGATGGCATAGCGGAGCGGCATCATGGAGGGGACACAGCTTATTGCAATGCAGGCAGGAAGCTGCATCCAGTGAAGGGAGGAGGAAGGAATGTATATCCCTCCAGGCCATGCCCACAGTGACCCATCCTTTCTTTCCCACCAGTCTTCACCTCCCCGCATCACCCACAGCTATAACCCCCTTGGTGGACCGACACAATCTCATGATCCTGTTACCTCATGGGGCCTCACCGATGAGCAAATGAGGCTATGGGTAAACATCAAGAGATCAGCCATAACACAGTTTCACAATTTAAAAATAAATTAAAGGGCTGGAGATGTAGGTCATTGAATGGCTTGTATACAATTCTCATTGCCACAAAAGTCAATCAGCTTATTAATTAATTAAGTAGCATTATTTGTCCAAGTAAACAAAATGAGAAAAATAGGCTTTTGTCAAATGTTCAAGGTACTACAGCCTGTAAAGTATATAACCTGGATTTCTTTTGTTCCTCAGTGAGGTGGAAAGGGTAGAAGACTAGCACACTGAATTGGGGAAGGATGTTTTGTTTTGTTTTTTGAGGAAGGATGTTTAAAGACAATTTAAAGGCAATAGAAATGCTGGTATTCAAAGTTCTGACACAAGAAACACTAGGTCATGCATTTCTGATCATGATTCAGTTTAGTCCATGAGTTTGTGTATTAAAAATGTTCACCTTTATCATCTATTTTCAGGAGCTGAGATTCTCCAGCAACAATATTAATTTGCAGTTCTAATTATTACCTATTTTAATATTTACCAGATATTGGGTCACCAAATATTCTGCTGGGCACCACAGTCAATAGATCAAATTCCCAGGGCTAGGCTACATGTTTATCCACATAGCACCACAGCCCTAATTTAAAAAATCAAGAAAAGACTCTAAAATTGTATCTTTAGGCCTTGATTTTGCAATTTTACTGAATAATATATAGTATAGCACCTGAAAAACCATGAGCATGACATCGCTAAACTGGAGACCCCTGAGATGCAACTCAATTTTCACTTAACTAGCATTGTAGCCATACACATTTCCATTCTGTGCTGAACCAGACTTAGCTATGACCCTAAGGTACTGCTCTTCCCCAGGGTGGTGAAACAAATAGTCCTTTTCTGACTCATCAATACAGTATGGACGGCCAAATGGCATGGATCACAGTACACAGTCCAGGGAGTAAACCTGCATACTCCCTCAGGAAGGGGAGTACAAGTAAAGAAGAAGGTGTTGTTCTGTAGGAAAGAAACAGAAATGATGGAATACTGCCTTGGCTGTAAAGGCAGATAAATATTTTAGCCAAATCTATGTTTTGAACAAGTGGAAAATGAATCATAAGGTTTCTGACACGAGAAAGCAACACTCCAGTGGGGTGTCACATGGTCCTAGAGCTGTCTTGGACATGGTATTAAAGGATTATGGGTATGACTAGAAGTACAACAAAAATACAAAACTTAATTTTTAAATTATGACCCAGTGATTAAATATGAGAGTTTACTGAGTGCTACCTATTGTCTGAATAAATTAGGTTTTTAAACTCTGTCCGATACCTCTCATGATGTGCCTCTTCTACAAAATAGCACATATGAAAACCTGGGATAGTTACATCCAACCTGAGGACTATAATCAGCATTCTTGGATCAGTATAAAACTAGTTTCAACAGTATTTTCTGATAGATGTTGCATGACTAGGACTTATTTACATTCAGATGAAATAAGTATATCCATGCTTACATAAGAATCATTCGGTAGTCAAGATTTAGAGTGTTAATTTTAGCCATGAAAATACTCTGGGGGGACATAACGAGGAATAAGGATAAGCTATATAATTCGAGATGAGAACTAGCTTTCAGGCAGACGAGGCAGAGGACTTAAAGGGAGAAAGGCAGTGTGCACAGGAAGCTGCTCAAGGCTCTTTGTAGCAAAAGCTGTTGGGATGGGGCTGAGCAGCAAGACTTGCACTAAGAGGTAAGTAATAGGCAGTCATGTAGGCTTGTGCTTCTCAGAACGTTTTCCTCTTTAACAGACAACTGTCTAAAAGCTTTCTAAAACAGCAGAACCATTCAGCTGAGATATTTTCCAGACCCTTATCATGGTTTCACTATGGGTTTACTGTGGTTCCTGACTGTATGACATCCTAGGACATCTCTTGAACAGATAGGAAATACACAAACTTTGAAATGTTCTTGTGTTCTTGTGTGACCCACCTGTAGAGTATCTACATGCTTGCTGAGATGTGTAAGCCACAAAAGGCCACACGTGCCACACATGTGATGGAAGCCTGCAGCACCTTACCCTCTTAGCGCAGAGCTGTCTCAGCCAAACTAAATGCCCAGGAACAAGCAAAGAAAAATTTTGTTTCTATAAAAATCTGATATTTGGGAGATGTTTGTTGTACAGCAATTTTACCATAATTGTTCAATAATACTTTTCCTTCCAATATAATTGCACCAGGGACTAGTACATAATGGACATAGAATTGTAAGAGTTGATAGGGAAAGAGAAGCTGGAGGCGTCACTTGGGTCCACTTCTCTTTTACCTTCCCCTGATGAGTATGCTTGGAAAGAAATTCCACTGTTATATTCAACTGAGAAAACAGAATACTGACATTGGAAGAGTAAAAAATCAAATTTCTGTGCTTATGAAAGTTCATGCTTTAAAGCTAGTGCAGCAGGGTGAATAGAATTAGATTATATCAATGGCAGAGAACACGGAAGCAGAAGAAGAAGAGGTGCTAGCAAGCTGAACTAAGTGATGAGGGAAAGAGAAAAAAGGATTTAGGGTATTGCACAGGGTACTTGACACGACTAGAAGGCCAACTGGAAAAGTGGCTGGGGAACAGTTTTCTCTCTATGATTAATTAGTACCCTTTTGCAAAAATGGTCTGACATTTCCACTTCATCATATGTCTGTTTTAAATAACTTGTGGCAGAAAAATTAAGTGGCTATTGACCATGTACTGTGTATCACACATCGCAATATGAACACAGTAGAAGAGGAAAACCCACCCACGGCTGTGTTCTTCGCTGCAGTGGCTACAGTACAGCACATTCACAACAGAACAGCAAATTTCACTCAATATATGACTTTATGTGATGAGTCATCACAAGGGAACAAGTCACAAAGAAACTAGCAAACATCTGTTTTTGTGCTTGTACATAGTCAAGGGGAGATATGACTGGGTGAAGGACATAGGATGTAATAACACTAACCTTGGGGCAGGAGGTTTATCAGTGCTTGTTTGTCCAGATCCTTCATGTGTTCAAGTATCTTCAACATTACAGATATTTTTTTCCTTTTGGGGAAAGAAAATCTACAATATTCTTTAGGGGTAAAAAAATGAAGGAGAAGTGAAACTGGCCTTCCCGTTCCTTCTGTTTTGTCTCATGACGAGGGTAACACATTGTGTGGGGCTGGTGCTCCATGCTGGAGGACTTGCATGTAGGAGGCTCTGGGTTCTGTCAGCAGATCATACATGCAAAGCATATTTTGGGTGAGTGGATCCTGAATGCTATTGACACAAAGTGTAAAACATGATGCACAAGAAAACAAACAATGCTGTTAAAAGATGCCTCATTTGTTTTTCCTCTTGTTGAAATTTCAGGTGGGTAAACTTGAAGATGGTAGTAATAGTGGCGATGACTTTGAAATAACAGTGTCTCCAGCTGAAGGAAAGACACAGTGAAACCACCAGTGTGACAGACTAAAATGAGAAATTACTATAGAATGTTTTTAAAGACAACAAAATCAAGGTGTAACAGTCAGGGTAGTGGGGAAATCCTGGGCTCTGAGGCTAAGTAAGATAGCAGTCTTAAGGAGATGACACAATTGTGCGGGTCCTTTGGCTCGTGTGAACTCCTAACAACATTCCTGTGAAGCAATCAGGCTGTGTAGGTCAGTCTGTCAGGTTTCACTGTTTGTCCAGTGAGAATCCCAAGCAGGGCCTGCCACGGGGAAACAATCCAGGGTCAAAGAGGGGCTGGGGAAAGCACTCCTGCTCAGGAAGGTCTCAGTAGAGGCCAAAGGGTGTGATCATCGAGTTCCCTAATTTATCGCCTCCTAACAGGACCCTTAGATCTTGATGTTGAATCAGAGCACTAAGCGTCACTTCAAGAAAGTAAGTGCTTAGCCCTGGATCACAGGGCAGGTCTGCTTTGATGCTCAGGGCTTGCAGACTGGTGAATTGGAAGCTTGAAGTTTCCACATTGAAGGCAACAACTTTGATATAAGCCTTGGGGCTGAAATATCAAGAAAAGACTTCTAAGAATCAATTGATGATAAAAGCTTTATCCTGTTTCAACTTATCTTTTGTGTGTGGAACGAAAAGTAACAATTATTCTGTTTGCTAAGCTGGTTGCTTGTTCTGTGGGAGGGTGCCTTCTCCACAGATCAGGGACGTGAGCCCAGAGAGGCAGGGCCAGTGTAACCTTGTGTGGAAGGAAAATATACCAGGAAACTTAGAACCTTCTGAAGAGGTTTTAGTTTAAGTAATATTAGATGGAATAGGAAAATACGCAGCTGCATTAGAAAATGCTGAATAAGGAAGTTAGAGGCTCGCTTACATCGAGTAGCATGAGCAAAAGCAGATGGTCACAAGCAATGAAATGAGGAAAGCTCAAAAGCACACCGGGCTTAAAACCTGGGAAAAGCCATTCTGTGTCTGTGAGGGTCAGAGTGAATTTTCTCAGACAGAAAGGGGCAAAGTTCCAAGCTTGTCTAAATGTAATCATTATACAAATATTTGCTCACCCACACATTATTCAGTATTTTCCTAAAAAGCTCGTGGACTTTAAATTATATATTTTCTGCTGTATGCCTTCAATATTCTTGAAAAAACAATAAGCCCCAACAGCATGTACTTTAACAAAATAGTATTTTATTAATCAAAACATTTAAAGATATAAGTGTAAGAGATTAGATTTATTTCTTTTTGCTGTTTTGAAAATGAACATTTGATTATGTAGGGTTTAAAATTATTTCCCATATTGGGACTATAGGATATTGAATGTCAAGTGCCTAAAATTATATTGTTCAATCTTGTAAAATATGAAAGATTTTGTAATTTCATAGATCATACTGCAATTCTTAATGCTTACAGAATCTTCTTAAACATCTATTCAATATTTTACAACTATGGAAACCAATCTAAGAACTTATTTTGAAAATAAAATTACAAATTTTACAAATGACTAGTAAATTTATGCTCATGAGATGGAATATCAAAATATATCAGCAAAACAATCCAATGGTAAGCATTTCAAGTTCTACATTGGATATTAGAGTTACAGTTGTTTTGTTAAGGAACCTTATCATGATATGATGCATTTCTACTTGAGAATAACAACTTGATGACATCACTTATGCATACAGTCTAAATAATTATTCTCTGTAGAAAAGTAATGGACATTAAGTTTCAAAATAAGTAAAGAATAAAGGAAAATACATCCCATAGACTATATCCTCAAGCATATCTAAACCAATTTCAAATTTTTGCACATTCCAGATGCCGTACATATATATTTAAGAATTTAAGATACCAAACTCACGAAATTTCTCTTATAATGTGCCTGGTTTTCTGTGCTTATCTGTACAATCAGCATTAATACCCACCCGTCAGTGCACTAAAATGTGCTCAGAGGACTGCCAGTGGCCTTTGCACAGCTAAGTATAACCGTCAATTTTTAGTTCTCACCTTGATGCCTGCGTTATTTAAAATTTGCAACCATTATCTCTCCTTGAAACACTCACCATACTTGATTTCCAAGATTCTACTTTTCTGGGTTTCTCCTGACCTCATTATTTGTTCAGTTGTTGCTCTGAATCTCATACTTTTGACTTCTTTATGTCAGACACTAGAGAAGGTTTCTCCTTGTTCTCGGTTCTCCCAACATTCACTCCTCAACTCATCCCTTCTTTTGCATTTGCTACAATATGTGCAATGTAGGCACTGAAACTACATAGAACATCCGAATTTTGACAGCCAGTGGAAGCCTCATACACAACAAAAGTAAAAGCAAGCTCCTAATATAAATTTCACAGAACATATGCATTTAATCTTTACTTCTTTCCCACATGAATCTACTTTAGATTTTTCAAAGAATGGTTTTCATTTGATTTTCCAAAGCAGTTCAAACTCTTTTATTTTAAAGCAAAAAAACAACAACAAAATGACAACAACAAAGATAAAAACAAAACAACACAAAAACAATAAAAATGATACAGGATTTCAAAACAAGATGATAGGAAGATTTATATAGTCAGTAACTCACAACTTCTACAATAATATGTAAAACTCAGGAGAATATGGCTGAGAATTTAAGAAATCCAGTCAAAATTACAATTAGAATTATTGGAAAGATAAAAATATGTAGAAAGAAACACTATTTCTTTGAATATAGCCACAAAAACATTCTTCTAATACTAGGCTATTTACACAGGATGCATGACTCAAATTTGTGGGTGCACACATTGCTACAACACTTTATGGTCTCCCTTTCGTATTTGCACACAGTGAGAATCCTAAATCCTCATAAACCTGTTAGGTCCCACTGTAGTAATTTCATTCTTACTAGAGGGATGATATAACCAAAATATATGCATATATGAAAATATATCAGAACCTAATATTGTTAAAAATTAACAGACACTAATCAAATATAGCAAAAGCAAAAATGCACCTCAAGTTTAACTATAATGTTACTCATGTATAACTCACAGGAGCAACTGTCCCTTTAGTCTATCCCTGTCTGCCACAATTCACAGACATACTTATCTCTTTTGAAATTCCAAAACAGCGGATGTTTACACCACATCCATATGGGAGCTGCAGATGACTCACTAGAGCACTGTAATGAGTCCAGTATTAACTCCATTTTCAGACAAAAGCTTGAGGGTGAGAAAGGTAAGTGATTTACCAAAACTAGACATATTGTCTGAATTTTGTTCCGTTTCATATTTTACTGGCCCTCCTAAATTAACTAACAATAAATACTTTTAAGTAACCTAAACACAGACTGCCACACCTGATGATTTTCTATTTTTAAGATACTGCAAGCATAATAATGTTCTAATGGATAACTTTTCTTTTGAGGATTAAAAAAATACTATATTGTGGAGGGCGGCACAGTAAAAACTAACAACCATCACAGAAGCTACACATAAAAGATCAAAACTTGAAGATTAAATTTTGTTTGGTGTGCTCTCAAATATGTTAGCCTTGTCAGAAATAGAGAGTGACACTTAATACTATATTACTTCTACTTAAAAAGATATTCAAGTTTCTAGAAAAAATTGAAAAATATAAACATTTACTAAAAACATTTTTTACACAAATAGTTTAACAGTCATTTGGGTGAAAAGTAATTCCCCAAATTTAAAGCAACATACTACTTGAAATGAATATGAAACTAGTTATGAATTTAAAGAAACTTCTTGGAACGAATACAAAATTATTTAAGAAGATTATAAAGTCATTTAATAGTATTAGGTATCATTTTCCTCTAACAAGAAGAGTTAATCTCATATTTCAGGCAGAAACCACATTGTATGTAACAAGGAAAAAATAAGCTAGTCATATCAAATTGAACATCATCAGAAAAATAACAATCAAAATAAATTTTGAATATAAACACACTGTACATAAAAATACCCCATAAGTCATTGAAGTAAATGGGCATTTCTTCCCTCAACAATCACAGGCAAGAGAAGAACTAATTGAAAACCAATAAATTAAGTACAATGCAGCAAACGGTCTCTAGCTCACCCGGCCTATACATCAATAGGTCATTCGCAGTTAATTAAGTGCAGACATAATCAGCTTAATTTATGTAGTTCACGAAAGTTAATGATATCATAGTACAGTGCCTGACATCTGGCCTGTCCGTACAGCTTGTTTTATAGGTTCAGTTCATTCTCTTGTTCCTCAGAAGAAGCACTTATCTTCATGCAGAAGACAAAACACCTCATATTAAAAAAGTAAATATAAAACATTACTCAAACAGTTATTTAAAAAATGACCTGCTGTTTCAGTGAATTCTTTTGCATTAAATAAACTGCAGCAATAAGCAATAAGAAAGAATTTTTTTTAGAAATAAAAGCAAATACGGAAAATGCTTGTGTAGGTGTAAATAATATGCGTCCAGTTACTAAAAAGATCAGCCAGTGAAGAAATAAAGCATAACCTGCCATCATAAAATATAGCAGGGTGAAGCTAAAAGATGTGATCTTGTGTTGACATATTTGTAAGCTGTGCTGGGTTTCAGTGCTAGATTTTGCACCTGCTAAGGATGGGCGTTCCCGGGCGTTCTTTACCCTGTCTCTATAGGTCATGTCCTCCTTCCTGAAGCTGCGAGTTTACACACACAGACAAACCACAATGTCAACCAATTGGGCCTCACTTAAGGAACCTAAGAGATCGATGTGTAAAGTAAAGAATGAACAGGACCCTATTTCTGAAGTACGTTGCTCAGACTGCTCTTTCATTAAAAGATGCTCTTCCTTATTGATTTTGGCTGAAGTAATGAGAAAGCTTATCCAAAAATCTTTAGCGTTTGGGCTCAAGTTAAGGAAATCGATACAGTCGTTTCCCATTTGAACTGCATATGTGAGTTTTATGTAGGAGAGACAAGACAAAGCCAAATTCAGATAAATCAATAGCACTGTCAATAGAACATGAAGCTGACAAATGGCGTTTTTCGGCAATTAAAGTGAGCTGTAAACATACAAAGACTAATCAATTACAATGTTTTGTCATTGACAGTTTTTAATTGGTACAAAAGTTATATGTCAATGTGACTCCCCAGAAATTAAGAGTAAATTTACTTTACTTCAGCTTCAGAAGCTAACATTTTACTAATGCTCTTTGAAGAGAGATAATTTTATATTTTTCAAAATAATCTAAAACCTTATAATAGAATATATTTCAATAAAAATAATTAATACAAGCTAGCAAAATATTTTATAAATATAAGAGTATATATACTGCATCTTTGCTTTCAGATTATACTTAATAACATAATTTTGAACTATTAATGGAAAAAAATAAGTAATTTATAATTAAAATAAAACAACTATTTCTAAATATGGGAAATTAAAGCATAAGTTAAAGCATTATATTTCATGATCGTAATCTTTAAGATCTTTATGGTTGTATGTGAATGATTCTGGTAATTATTCAGATGACTTTTTAAAAATGTTTTATATTAATGATAACCTGTAAAAATACTAAGCTATTATGGTTTGCCATTACTCTAAAGTATTCAAGAAAATTGCTGTTCAGATAGCCAAATATAATTCATAATATGCTAAGATAGGCATATCATTAAAATGTAGATAAAACCTTTGTTTTTAATAAAAAATGATATAATAAAAGTAAAAGGTTAATTGAAAAGCAAAATAAACTACCAGGCTTAGTAAGGCACATTACCTAGATTAACAGAAATCAATGAAATCATTAAAACAATTAATAACTTAGAGCTCTATTCAGACTAAGACAAACTCTGTGGCTATTAGGATGTGGATACAAGACTACATAGACATATCTATTCTGACTGGGTAATTTCCTCTCCTTGGTAACAGATTAGTAATATATGCAACTGGCATTACGCAGCCACCCATTTCTTCTTGCGGGACATGAAAGCATCCAAGCTTTTTCCTCTCTATGTCAAGTGAATCATCAGAATGGCAGTCTTTGCAGAAGGGGACACATTTGTCCCCAGTGTTCAGGGTATAAAATGGGCCATTAAACCACTTATGGGATTAATCACAGGCTTGTAATTGTTCAGCCTTTTCACTGGCTGCAAGAAGAAAAAAATGCTCAAAGTTCCACCCACTTCCATTCATAAACAGGAATGTATATAAAACAAAAACAGCCATGGAAGTCTTTCAAATGACAATAAAGGTGCATCTGAAAATATCAGATATTTATCTGAAGATCTTATCTCAGGAAGAAATTGAGGAGACTCAGCTTCACAAGCTACATGAAAAAAAAACTGTAAGCACTTTCTTTTTGCCTGAAAAGTGAAAACACAGAGCTAGAACAGAAGTGTAAGGTCACACTATGCCTATGCAATGTAAAGTGATGATACATTGTTAAAGGAAATGCCACAAACAGGAAAGACCGCTTGGCATTCAATTCCAGTTTCTTTCTTTCTTTTTTTTTTCCGGTATCTGGAATCAACCTTGTGCTTGTCAGGCAAGCGCTGTGCCACTGAGCTACATCCTCAGCCCAACCCTACCAAAACTGCAGCCTTAATCTACAGGAAGTACGTGCCCTACTCTTACTGTAGAAAACTACAGCTGGCGTTTTATCCTATTTCAAAGCTATTGTGACAATTCCCTCAAATGCCAAGACTCAGTGATCGTACATCTTTTCCATCTTTTTAAATTTATACTGAAACAAAAAATATATCACCTGCTCCTTTGGGACAGAGAAGTAGGTCAGCAGGGAAAGTGGCACCTCAGCGGCCCCTCTCTGTTGAACTATCTGTTGGCAGGTGAGACCTGTGGTGCTGAAGCAGGCCTGTTCTCTGTGGAACTCTCCATTGGCAGGTGAGGCCTGCTGCACAGGAGCAGCCCTGGGATCTGGGGTGCTCTAGGATGGGAGGTGAGGCCTGCTGTCCCCTGACCAGCTACCTGAGGATCCCAGAGCATTGGGATGGCCAATGTCTGGCCACCATTGGATCCACGGCTGAGGCCCACGCACTTTCCATCCACGGCCTGGAGACCCTGGTGCCAAAGGTCAGCATCCCTCCCCCATTGCAGCTGTTATCTGAGCTGTGAGCCCTACCAATTGCCTAGGGATCCTGGGTGCAGTGATCCATGGCCTGCTACCATACTGGGATAAGTTTGACATCCAGGTAAACTAGAGTCCCTAGAGTCCTTCAGTAAACTGCCTGCATGGTTTGTAGCTCAGTACTTTTCACCTGACATCCAAAATGGTAAGACTCAGGAGCAAAATGCAGTCTCAGAACTCAACTCCACCCAGAACAAGTCCAGGAGACACTTACAAAGAAGAACTTGGAAGCCACAGACCTGAAATCTCTGAAAGGATCGAATCTGAAGAAAAGAAACAACTCTATTAGACCATAGAAGAGATCAGATCAGAAATAATCTTTCAGGCAAAAAAAGAAATGACAATAATTGTGAAAGAAATGCTCCGCATATCTAAAAGAGAAACCGATTTAAAAAAAGATGAACGTAAGCAACAGATGGAAACGTTACATGAGCAGTTTAAAAATGAATTAGAATGGATGAAACAGACTCAAAGAGATTTCCAGGAAATCAAAACTTCCACTGAAAGCTTGCAAAACCACTTGAATGAAACCAAAGATAAAATTTCAGATCTTGAAGACAGCAAGGCAGCTAGTGATTATGAAAGGAAGTATCTCTTAAAATCATCAGGAATACAGGAAAAATCAATCCAACAGCTGCAAGATGAGGCAAAGAGAAATAATGTCTGAGTAATAGGATTCAATGAAACAGCAGGAGGCAACAAAAATGACATAAAAAGAATATTAGCAGAAATAATAGCAGAAAATTTCCCAAGCATGGAACAAGATTCTGAGGTGCAGGAAAATGAGCTATATAGAACTCCAACTAGCCATAACTAAAATAAAACCATGCCCAGACATATAGTAATCAAGATCTCAGATATTCAGCAAAAGAACAGAATATTCAAATATTCAAAGATCACTTTTAAAGGAAAGCCCATCAGAATCACAGCAGACTTCTGAACACAAACCATCCAATCTAGAAGAACTTGGAGTGAGGTATTACAGCTTCTGAGACAAAACAGCATCTAACCAAGACTGGTCTATCCAGCAAAACTATTCTTCACATTCAGTGGAGAAGTAAAATATTTCCACAAAGAAGAGCTGAAGCTATGACAAAGAACAACTGAAGAACTTCATAAGTGCCAAAACCAACCTTACAAAAAATACTGAAAGATATTCTAGACAGAGAAAAAAGAGACCACCATGTCAAGAACAACAATAGAAAGGAAACCTCAAGCAGAGCAAGAAATTAAGCAGATGGCAAAAATAGGAAACCAACAGTAAGTACATAGCATGACAAGGATAAGTCAACATATATCACTTATAACCGTTAATGTAAATGGCCTCAGTTCACCAGTCAAAAGAAACAGACAGGCAGAGTGGATTAAGAAAACAAAATCCCACAATATGCTGTATACAGGAAACACACTTTACTCAAAAGAAAATCCATAGACTGAAAGCCAAAGGATGCAAAACAATTCTCCATGTAATAGGTACCCAGAAAAGAGCAGGGGTAGCAATTATGTTTGCAGACAATGTAAACTTCAAAAACAATCAAAAGAGATACAGAAGGTCAGTACTAGTTAGGGGAAAACTGCAAGAGGAAGAGATAGCAATCCTAAACATGTATGCACCAAACATTAGATCACCAAACTATATAAGTCAAACCTTAATAGACATGAAAAACCAAATAATCAATAACACTATTGCAATACGGGACCTAAACACCACTTTGACACAAAGAGACAGGTCAACTAGATAAAAAATCAGCAAAGGAATAACAGACCTGAACCAAATGTGTGAACAAATAGATTTAGTGTATATATATATACATATATATATATATAGAGAGAGAGAGAGAGAGAGAGACAGAAAGAGAGAAAGAGAGAGAGTGTTCCACTCCACAACATAAGAATACACATTTTTCTCAGCTGCACATGGGACATTCTCTAAAATAGACAATATTCTAGCCCATAGAGCATACCTACCTAAATGCAAAAGAATTGAAATTATCCCATGCATATTACCTGACAACAGTGCAATGAAATTGGAAATTAACAACAAAAGGAACTCCAAAAACTCTTGGAAATTAGACAGCAACCTCCTGAACAACCAATGTGTCACAGAAGAAATTAAAGAATACCTACAAACAAACAAAAATGCAAATACAACTTACTGGAACCTGTGGGATGCAATGACAACATTCTCCAAGGGAAATTTATAGTGGTCAACTCATATAAGAAAAACAGAGAGAGAACAAATAAATAACATAATGGTGTACCTCGAACTTTTTAGAAAAAGAAGAACAAGTCAAACCAAAAGCCCAAAGAAGAGAGGAGATTATAAAGATCAGGGCAGAAACTAAGGCAACTGAGACAAAGAAAACACTACAAAAATAAGTGAATCAAAGAGTTGGTTCTTTGAAAGAATAAATAAAATTGATAAACTCCTAGGCAACCTTATCAAAAAAAGAAAGGAAAGAACTCAAATTCATGCAATAAGGAATGAAAAAGATGAAGTCACTACAGATCCTATAGAAATTCAAAAGATCATTAATATCTACTTGGAAAATCTTTACTCCCATAGGATAGAAAACTCAGAAGAAATGGACAGATTCATAGAAATGTAAGAATTAACAAAGTTGAATCAGGAAGATAAAAAATCCTGAACAACCCAATATCAGTTAATGAGATTTAAAATGTGATTAAAAACTTACCAACAAAGAGAAACCCAGGCCCTGATAGATTTACAGCAGAATTCTATAAAATATTCAGAGAAGATTTAATGTCAATACTCCTAAACTTTTCAATGAAATTGAAAAGGAAGCAATTCTCCCCAACTCATTTCTGGAGGCAAGTGCCATACCAAAACCTGAGAAAGACCCAACCAAGAAAGAGAACTATAGGCCAATCTCCCTAATGAACATAGATGAAAGATCCTCAATCAAATACTAGCAAATGAAATGCAGTGGATCATAAGGAAAATTATACACCTTGACCAGGATGGATTCATTCCAGGAATGCAGGGATGGTTCAATATTTCCAAATCCATTAATGTAATCCACCATATCAAGAGAGCCAAGCTTTTGACAAAGTCCAGCACGCATTCATGTTAAAATCCCTAGAGAAAATAGGAGTAGATGGCCTTTACCTCAATCTGATCAAAGCCATCTATGACAAATTAACAGCCAACATTATACTAAATGGACAAAAACTAAAAGCTTTCACTTTAAAGCCAGGAACAAGATAAGGATGTCCACTGTCACCACTCCTATTCAACATAGGTCTGGAAGCATTAGCCAGAGCAATTAGACAAGAGAGAGAAGTAAAAGGAATAAGGACAGGAAAGGAAGAAGTAAAACTATCACTGTTTGCAGATGACATGATACTTTACATGAAGACCCCAAAAACTCCACAAGAAGACTTCTTGAATTAGTTGACACATTCAGCAATGTAGGTGGATACAAAATCAACACCCCAAAATCAATAGCATTCCTATACACAACAACAAACAGACTGCAAGAGAAATTAAGGAAACCATACCTTTCATAATAGCAACCAAGAAATTGAAATATTTAGGACTCAATCTAACAAAAGAAGGAAATATCTATTCAGTGAAAACTATAGTACTCTGAAAGAAGAGATCAAAAAGGATCTCAATAAATGGAAAAATATTCCTTACTCATTGATAAGAAGAACCAACATTGTGAAAATGGCCGTACTACCAAAATTATTGCACAGATTCAATGCAAGTCCCATTAAACTACCATTAGCATACCTCACAGATCTAGGGAAAACATTCCGTAAATTCATCTAGAACCAGATGAAACCCAGAATAGCAAAAGCAATCCTGGGCAATAAGAACAAGTCAGGTGGAATCACAATCCCTGACCTGAAATTATACTACAAAGCTACTGTAATAAAATCAACCTGGTACTGGCTAAAAAACAGACCTGAGGATCAGTGGAACAGACTAGGAGATGCAGCCACAGCCACAAACACACTCAGCCACCTAATATTTGACAAAAGGGCCAAACAAGCTCACTGGAAGAAAGACAGCCTTTTAATAAATGGTACTAGAAAAATTGGTTTGTCTCTTGCTGAAGATTGAAAATAGACCCATGTCTATCACCATGCACCAAACTCAAGTCAAAATTGACCACAGATCTCAGTATTAAAATAGAAACACTAAACCTACTGGAAGAGAAAGTAGGTAAAAATCTAGAAGACATAGGAGTAGGCAGAAAGTTGATGAACAAAAATCAAACCACAGGGGAAACACTTCAAAGAATCAACAACTGGGACCTCATTTTACTGAAATGTTTTTGGACATCTAAAGAAATCACCAGCAGAGTGAAAAGAAAACCCACAAATTGGGAAAAAATCCTAGCTGGCTGTCCCTCAGACAAAGGTCTTCTATCTAGAACATATAAAGAATTAAAAAATATGAACCTCCCCAAATTCAAAGATCCAACCCTAAAATGGGCATCTGAGATGAATACACACTTCTCAGATAAAGAAATACAAATGGCAAATAAATATATAAGAAAATGTTCTATATCTTTAGTCATTTGAGAAATACAAATTAAAACAGCATTGAGATTTCATCTCACCCAAGTAAGAATGGCTAGCATTAAGAAATCAACCAATAACAAACGTTGGTGAGGCTGTGGAGAAATAGGAACTCTTCTCCACTGCTGGTGGGAATACAGACTGGTGAAACCACTGTGGAAATCAGTTTGGAGATTTCTCAGCCAATTAGGTCTAAAGGTCCCATTCAACCTAGCTATTCCCCTTCTGGGTATTTTCCCAGATCTAAAAACGTCATATCACCATTATATACATGCACCCATGTTTATAGCAGTGCAATTTGTAATAACTAAATCATGGAAGAAACCCAAATGTCCATCCCCTGAGGACTGGATAAAAACACTGTGTCATTTTTATATAATGGAATATTACCCAGCTATAAAGAAAGACAAACTTGAGTCTTTTATAGGTAAATGGTAACAACTAGAGACCATAATCACAAGTGAAATAAATCAGATGTGCATGTGTAAGCAACATATTGTATCACTAGTGTAAGAACCTGAAAGTGTGAATATAAATTTGGACATATGATAAACATTGTGAAATGAAAAGAAACTGCTCAAAAGTAAAGAGTAACTGGAATGAGGGAAAAGAGAAAAGGAAGAAAGGGATAATTATGTATGTATATGCAGGACAGCTAACATAGTTCTACTGCTGACTTACGTCACTTTATTGTAAGGAACAAGTTAATGATTAGCTGTTTGATCAATCTTTCATGTCTATATTCGTTTTCCTGAGTATACACTTTGAAGTTATCAATATGTAATACAGCAACCATTGTTAGTTCCCTGTCACCTTATCTGTAATTCAGTTTTGATTGTACTATTCTTGTGTAACTTTGTAAGTGGCTGTCTGTTTGTTAATATGTTTTCATTCTTTTACTTTTAAAATAAAAAGTACATATATCAGTTCTCTCCAAAAGAAGTATGTTTAAAATAATTGTTACTTTGGATAGTTTTGTATTTATGAGGGAGAAATCTAACTTCTACTAAACACAACAAATTTTATTCCTTATTTTAATCTCTAAGGAAATTCAGATTATTAGCAAACATTTAAGAAATACAGACAGCCAGGTATGGTGGTGCACACCTGTAATCCCAGCACTCGGGAGGCTAAGACAGGAGGATTGTTGCAAGTTAGAGACCAGCCTGGGCTACAAAATGAGCTCAAGGTCAGCCTGAACTACATAGTGAGACCCTGTCTCAAAAATACAAAAAAAAAAAAAAAAAAAAAAAAAAAAAAAAAAAAAAAAAAAAAAAAAAAAAAAAAAAAAAAAAAAAAAAAAGAAAGAAAGAAATACAAGCAAGTGACCACAATGTGAGATCTTAAATCTTTAAAAACGATACTGAGAAATGAAACTATAGAAGAATGTGCTATATAAGCAGGTAAGAAATCACATGAACAATGTACTGATAAACAAAGCCACTAGAAAACAGTACACAAAAACAAAACATCATTTCAATGCAGTGAGCCAGGGGAAAATATTCCACTTTAGAAAATTAGCATGATTCATGTGGAAAATGCATATAATTGAGACAAAGTCCTATAAAACAACAGATATATATTTATTAAATAGCTATACTAAAAGTAAATTGAATTAGGCATTAAGCTCCAGTTATGCCATGTGCTAGCTGTGGTGGCCTTGTTCAAATATTTATTTTTCTCTGATTTTTCTTTATTCAGTAAAAGAGGAGAAAGTAATGGGACATTCTCACAGGGTTGTCATGAAGAACTGATCAGGTGATACATGTTGTACCTGGCTCAGGGCTTAGCACATAGATGTCCTGGGTTAAATGATTCCTTGCCAATCAAATTTATCACTTTATTATTTAATAAGCATTAGTCCAATGATAATATATAATCTGAATAAAATCTAGAAATTTCAAATAAAATGTAGAAATTGCAGGTCACAGTATATTTTTGTATAAATATAACTAGAAAAGTTTGTTATTGCATGTGCAAATAATCATGTTGAGTAACTCAGTCAACCAGTAGTCAGGTAGCTATGAATTCATTCCACCATGCATTCAACAAACTCAGAGTGAACATGATGCAGAAGTCACAAGATATTTATTCGTTTGTTTTTTTGTATAACAAGATGGTTTATTTGGGGGGAAAGATGGAAAAGAGGAGAGACAAACGTGAGGTGTCAGCGAGCGTCAGAGCTAAAGGCCCCGCTGCAATATTTTTATACCATGTCAGGTAGAAGTTTTCTTCTAATTTCTTTCTATTTTATTTTATTTTCTATTTTTAATTTTTATTTTAAAGAAAAGAAAAATCAACAATGGTATAACATTTCAAAAGAAGATTGTAGGAGAGTAACATTGGTCAGAATATTGTTTGCTGTTGTCATCAAAGTAGTTGCTCATATGACAAGATAAGCATGAAAAATTGATCAGACAATAGAGGTAGAAATTTCTAAATGGTGTGCAAAGTAGTTGTATATATAAATGAAAAGTCTTACAGTCAGTGTCAAAATAATACATGATCAGTAATATTTTATCAGGCATCATTACCGTAGTAAGTAACTCCCAGCTTCCTGTTTCCATCTTGGCTTGGAGATAACAGAACATGAACACAAGAATCAAGAATCAGTTCATGCTTTCACAAAAAATGTTTCACCAGAATCCAGACTCTAAAATCAGATTTAGTGTCCCCATCTATGAAGTGTAAAATATAATATTTACTTGTCTCTAATTTTGGATTTTTTTCATGATAATTAAAAGGTATGAATATATAAAGAAACCCTACAATCTCTGAAGGACACTATAACTTTTGCAAAATACATGAGCAGGATTTCACATTCTTATTCCCACCGGCTATACTGAGTACTTTACAAATTGCTTTTTTTTTTTTTTTGTATCAGGAATTGAACTCAGGACCTTGCACTAGTCAGGGTGGTGCTGTGCCACTGAACTACATCCCCAGCCCACACATTGCCGATGGAGTTCTCATGCTTTCTCCGTTTTACATATTTTATGCTGCTTCACTTCCCTCCGTTTCTAGTCCTACTCCAATTTCAAGCTCAGACAGGGCTTGTTGTACAAAGTCTTTGTTGACCTTCCCCACTCTAGCCCACTAACTATTTGATTCAAGTTCCATTCACATGTGCATCTAAATTCCCCTGTCATCGCTCTCTAAGAGCACTTTGGCTATTTGCTAATTGCCTTTTTACTTGACACACTATGTCAGCTACTACAGTGGAAATTGAAGGCGCTATAAACCATGACTTAGTTTTGTATGTGTGTATATCTGACCTAGCAAGTATTTTTTAAAAGTTTGCGGGAGATATTAGTAAATGAATTAATATCATGTTTACCAGAAAATTTTTAGTGCTACACACTCTATAATGTACTTTGTATAATTTTTTTTATTGTCAGAAACAACCCTCTTACAAAATACGTGTGGTTACACTTACAATACTGTAGACAAGGATACATATGAGAAATTAGATAATGCCAAAAGTACTCAGATGACCAGTGGTGGATCTCAGGATCAAACTTCTTTCTGCCTTTATACTCCCTGCATCTTCCAGGCTTCTCGTTTTTAATTTCAGCAAGGCACAGTGCCTGCCAGGCAAGCACGAGGTGGTAAGTTGCATTCCTAATACATCCCCTCAAAAATACTACTACATGATCTTTGCAACAACTGTGAATTTGTTACTATCAGGCCAATTTTACAGTAAATGAGCAAGGAGGTGAAAGGAGCACAGGTAACGTGACCGAAACTACAAGTTTCCAAAGCTGGATTGAAAGTCTTAGGCAAGGTTCTAGACAACGACACTGAAGTCCAGGCAAGAGGACTACATGGGTGGATCCTATCGTACAGCCAATGGCAGGACGCTACGGACTCTGCTACAGAGTCGTGACTGCCGCGAGTTGCTGTGAGCTGGCTCCAGCACTGTACTTTCCTGGGCTGCAGATGCACTGTACCAGGCAACTTGCCAGTCACGCTTTATGCTCATCCATCGGAAGCACCACTACCGCAGCCCTCGGGCTGGGTCACAGAGATATTGGCTGCATTTTGCTGGTGTGCGTTGCCGGACGGAAGTAAGGGGCAGTCCCCTCGTACATGTTCCCCAGAGTACGACGTCTACTTTGTGCTTCATTAAAAATATTAGATCATTCTCGATTTCATGTTTTTATCAGAGTTATGGCTGCTAGTCTTTGACAACAGAGGTTTCATGAACTTCAAACAAATACAAACTTTTATTCTTACTAAGTCATAGTACTGAATTTCATTTTTTAGAGGTAAACAGTACCTTGCTCTCACCAAGTATAATAGAAAACATAGAAACATTTTCTTGACAGGCTTTTTGTTGAAATATTTTGAATATAATTTATATTATAGGAATACTACATAGTTTTATATTATATTTTATTACATATACTTTGAATATAAAATATGAAAGGTATTTTACCTAGTGTAGTTATGTTGCTTTCTACAGTAAAAGGACATATTTTTTTCAACCCTACTCAAAATTATGCCTTTTACATTGTGGCAATGGCCTTTTAGGAGGTGAAAAGATAAATTTAACATTTCTATAGCATTTAAAATTAGCTACAAACAAATGCAGATTATGATATCTCCTTCAAAAATATACATATATATGTAAATTTAGATGTATACACTTCTCTGTCTTCTCTCAGTGCCTCCTGTGTGTCTTTTCTGTTCTTTCCCTTTAAAATAAGTTGGCCTCGTTCAGTCCCCTCCGCAGTTCCCGCCAGCTCTGAGTCTCAATTCCGACTTCATCTCCTGTCTTCTTTCCCATTAACCTTTAATACACACACTCGCTATCTCCTCTTTACTTCCTATTTGGTCCATTCATCCCTCATTTCTTTCCTAATACAATAGGTTCAAGAAAAGAGACTCAATACACTATAAAACAAATATAAAACTTAAGGTTTTGAAGATTAGAAAACACTACAATGCAACAGCAGACCTTGATTACACACATATTTACAAAGCATCTTTTCCTCGGAAAGTGTTATTATTTCCTAAACCAACATTTTTAAGGAAAAACAAAATTCAGGTACTAATTTTTAATTCTCTGCTCCGTCAAGTGCAGTTTCTCTAAACTGTACTTGAAGTGACCTGTTGAAAGATTTAAGTGTATGTGAGTAGGCCTTCAGTGAGCGTTTGGTAAGCAGCACTGAAACAAGCAGGCTTAATACTTGATGAGAAAGTAAACAGTTAAACGTAAGGAGAAATTTCTGCTCCCCAGTGTGTAGGAGGAGCAGTGCAGAGCTGGGGGAGGGGCACAAGGCACACACTGCTTTAGCCAGCTATTCAGGCTCTCACGTCCCCCGATTATCTTTTCCCATCTCTCCAAGGTCATCTCTTGCAAGATTAAAGCGATTGTTTGAGAGTTAGGGTCGGAGTTATATATAGAGTTTCTAAGACTCAAACAGCTGAGGCTGTCAGACCTTACTTGTTGATCCCTGCATAAATGGTGACTGAAATCTAACACTGAACTAAGAGAAAAACCTAAATGTAACACCTCCTTCAATGTTCTTGCCTTTCTTTCATTTCCATCTCCCTGTAACACCCAGATTTTCGGACACATTAGCTGACCTAAACCCTCACATAGTCTTAATGTGACTGGAACTATGAGAAGGCAGAGTCTGAGTAACGTGGGAGACCGTGCAGAAGAGTTCGCGGCAAGCTCTGAGTTTTTAAAGTAAACCTTTTCAGGGCCTGTTCTCAAGGGATTTGGGTCTCTCAGCTTCTATTTCACACTTCACAAGATTGGGTTAACTTTACACATTTCACTTCACTGTACATTTTCATCTCCAGGAAGGATTAGAGAATCTAAGCTATTGAAACGTTGGCATCAACTACCAAAACTAATTCTGACACCTACAAATGAACTAAATCAAAGGCAGGCTAGCTAACAAATATAAACCGGAGGCAGAACCAGGGTTGGAACCACTTCCGTCACCATCAAGGGCTTTCATCTGATAGGAATGACATTTTTTGTCTATTCTAGTTGAGAGTGTAGAATGGCTTTTAAAAATATTTACTAGGGGAGGATCCAGGGAAGATGGCGACCGGGTGAGCAGCAAGGGAGCGAACCTCCTTAATAAACACCACCAGCTCGAGACAGACTTGGCGAGCGTGAATGCCGGGACCTCGGCTGGGAAGTTTAAACTGGGCGTATTTCTCTGAGATGCCGGGGGAGATGTGGTAGGGCGGACCAGGCTGCCAGGGCGAGACGTGGGAAAGCCCCAGACGCTGGGAGCCAGGGACGAT
>PVLD010026396.1:0-22232 GCA_004027595.1 Dinomys branickii | reverse complement strand
GGATGGATGAATGGATGGGTGGGTGGGTGGATGGGTGGGTGGATGGATGGATGGATGGATGGATGATGGATGATGGGAAGGTGACAGATATATGAATGGATGGGAAGTGGAAAAGAGATCAATAACAAGAGCAAGACTATAACCAAACACATAAATGGGAAAAAGCTAATCCAGATGGCCCAGAAGAAAAAACTGTAGTCTCTGAATGGCTGGATGGTGGTAAGAGAGAAGACTGGTTTTACCAGAAACTGTTTATCCCAAAAGCAGATATTTGGGGTATTGAGAGGTATTCTGGGCTTTGTTTTGTAAGTGTAATTCCAGAGAAGTGCTAAAGACTCTCTCCTCTCCACCTGCCCTTCCCTGGGCTTCACAGAGACACACTGAACACCGCACTGTGTCTTGCACCACACAGTTGCTGAGGATGTGAACACTGCCAGCCCCGTCCAGAGGCTCAGAGGATGCTGAGCAAGAGAAACACTACACAGGCCTCAAGGAAAAAGGTGTTACCACAATGACAGAGGGGAAGCCACGGGAGGTTGACACGCAAAGAGCTGGCACCCAGAAGTTCTGGAGGGTCCAGATGGCCACCCAGAAAAAGTGGGCCCTGAGCTGAGTCCTGCATGCTGAAGAAGAGGTGTCCAGGTGAAACAGAGGGACAGCAGCTCCCCAGACAAGCCACTGAGGAGAAAGTCTGACTTGGGAGAGCATTTGTCAGAGCAGACCCGCTGGTGTAACAAACAATCCTAACCTGTCAGGGACTCCACAAAATCCATGTCCCTCTCCCTGGTAAAGCAGCAGTGTGGGTGACACTACTAGTCAGCTGTCTCCCAAGGGCTCCTCCTGCCACCCAGGCCCAAGAGTCACTGTCACTGTCTGCTTATCCAGCAGCTGAGGAGAGAGCAGACACCAGGGGCTGCTCCCTGACAAGCATGGGAAGGGTGCTCTGTCTTCCAGCTACATGCCACTGACCATGACCCAAAGGTGGCTGGGAAGTGACATCCAGCTGAAGACTCAGGATGGAAAGGACCCCCAATCCCTCCCCATCCACCCCATCACACCTGTGTGTTCCAGGAGACACCCATGACCATCAGCACAAACACTGACCCATCCAGTGTCCATGGCCTGTCATCTTGGAGCATTGTGGCTCTCACTTGAGGGCCAAAGGGCAGGTCTGAGGAAGGACTTGACTCTCTGCTCCTGGCTCCCAAGGGACAATGGTGCCACAAAGGATCAGTCAGCTGCACCTCACACTGGATTCGACCACACGCGCCAATGCCTTGTGCCACAGGAACAAAGAGAAAGGCAAAGCGTGGAGGGCGGGAGGGTGAGTGTGGGTTCCTACCATCCCGCCTTTCTTGCAAATCCACTTCATGGCTCAATAAAACTTGCACACCTCCTCATACCCCTCTCTGTGCCAGAAGCTGAAAAAGCAAGGTTCTGTGGTGTTGGGACCACTGCAGTGACAACACGGTGATCTGCAGCAGTGATAGTACAGAGGAGAGCAGTCCAGAGGGGCTGCTGTGTCAAGCAGGTGGGCAAAACACCGAGATCTGAAGGGTAGGGGCAGCTGGCCAGGTGCAGAGAGGGGCAGTGTCCAGGGAAGATGCCAGCACCAGCAGCAGGAAGAAGGCAGAGCCTGGGACTTGCAGAGGGTTCAGGAGTGCAACAAGGGAGCAGGAAGGAGAGGTAGAACAGGGCCAAGAGGGAGACCCCTGAGAACCCCAAGGTCCGACAGAGAGGAGCGACTTGCAGGGAAGGAAGCTGGGGCCCAAGGTCGTCGAGAGTTTGTGCCCTGTAGGAAGACGCTCTCTTCATGCCCCACCCAAATCAGTAGGGGACAAGAGAATGATTCCCTTGGCACACAGCTACAGGAGTGGTGAGACCTGGTGTGACCCTTAATCCTGATGTGTCAACTCACACTCCTCAAAATTCTAGAACTAGAAACTCCATTTGACAGGGCTATTCCCCTTGTAGATGCCTTGCAGAGTTAGAGATATCACATCATAGTGACACATGCACCTCGAGTTTACAACAGCTCCGTTCATAACAGCTAAATGTTGGAAGCGACCTAGATGTCCATCCACAGCTAAATGGATAAAGAAAATGTGGCATTTACACACATCCTGCCATAAAGAAGGATGAACTTCAGTCATTTATAGGAAAATGGATGCTCCTTGAGACCACAATGCTCAATGAAATAAATCAGACGCCCAAACTTAAGTATCACGTGGTTTCTCTTACATGAGAAACCCAAAGTACAAATAACTTAATGAGCAGAATAAAAGACAAATGATAGAAAACAGGGAGATAGATCTTTTACAAATGGTAAGGGAGTGTAAAAAGAAGTAAGATGAGTTATAGCCATGTACCAACTCCACACAATAAATGTAATCGTTATGCACTGCAAAAATGTACTAATAAAAATATTTTTAAAATCACAATATGTCAGTTTGACCAGAGTAGGAAACACCTAGAAGATTAATAAAGCATAATTCTAGAGTGTCTGTGGATGACTGACATCTTGGCAGCTGACTGAGGAGGAAGACCCGCCCTAGATGTGGGCAGCACCGACAAATAGGCTTGTGGACTGAAGGGAATGAAAAGGGAAAGGAGGAAGTATGTCCATTTCGAAGAGCTCCGGCCTGCTTGAGAGGATGCACCTCTGCAGCCCTCACCTTTGACCTCAATCTCCAGTCTCCTCAGTCGCCAACACAGACTCACAGGGAGACACTCCAGGGAGCTTCCAAGCCTTTGACCTTGGACTGGCGCTGTGCCCTTGACCCTTCTTGTTCTGTGGCTTCCGTCTTCTTGGGCTGAGCAGCTGCTGGATCCTCCAGCTGTCCACACACAAACAGCCATGGTAGACTCTCCAGCCTCTGATCCTGTGAGCCTATTTCCAACTTTGCATAATGATACTTAGATTTTCTACTGATTCTGCTCCTCCAGAGAACCTTAACTAACACACCAGGTAAGAGAAGAGCTTGAGAACTGAGAGACTGAGAACTCTGGTGATCACCCAGCAAGGGAAGGCCTCCTCCAGTCTGCAAAGACGAAAGGTAAGCTGGGTGTGGTGGTGCACACTAGTAAACCCAGGATTCTGGGAGATGGAGGCAGGAGGATCACAAGTTTGAGCTCAGTGTGGGCAAGTTAGTGAGACCCTGTCTCAAAATTTAAAAAAGCTTTGATGTAGCACAGTGTGAAGACCCTGAAAAAGAAGGAGAAGGATGAGAAGGAAGAAGAGGAGGAAGTGGAGGAGGAAGGGCAGGAGGAGAAAGGAAAAAAAAGGAGGAGAAAGAAGAGATGGGAGAGGAGAAAAGGACATGTTCAAAGAATAGAAAATTAACTGGCTTTGGAGCAGCCACCTGTCAGAGCCACACTGATGTGTCCCATGCCTTCCTTGAGCTGTGAAGGAGATGACTTTAAACACACTGGAGAGTATCTGATATCCCAGCCTCAGTGAAGGGCATGGTGCTTGTGGGGATCCAAAAAGACTCTAGAAACCTGAAACTTTTGGTTGGGGTAAGGTGAGGCCCACGATACAGGTGTGTCTTGGTTATTTTTCTCTTGCTGAGACAAAATACCTGATACCTCAAAATAAGGAAGGAAAAGTTTATTTAGCTTATAGTTTGTAGAGGTTTCAGTCTATACTTGACTGGCTCCAAGGCAGAGTGGCTCATGGCAGAGGGCAACAGTTCATGTCCACAGAAGACAGCAAAGCAACAAGGGGAAAAGGAAGGAATGGCAGCAAGCAGCCTCTTTCTCTCCCTTTCATAAGCAAGCTATCTGCCCCAGGGCAGTGTAGCACTCATAACCATGAATCAAAATTCCAAAAGCCTGCCCCATGACTGCATGAGGATTTGGGGGGACACCCAGACACAAACTACAACAAGGTGTTTGGATAAATCCCTAATTTCCGTGGTCAGTGTCTTGGGAAGCAAATATTTCCACAGTTTCTCAACAGACCCCTCATCTGGACCCCTGACCACACAGCGATGCTTGTGACTGTTTTGCCCCAAGTCCCTAGAAGGGTCCCAGACGCAGGGGGAAGAAGCTCATCCCCAGCAGCGGCAGGTGCTTTGGGGCACCAGGTGAACTCTGGGCCCACAGTCTCCTGTTGGTCAAGGCTTTCAACTCAGTGAATCCCTGGTTCATTCAGAAACCAGACTCATGGCTTTCAAAGCCAAAAGCTCACTGTGAAGACATTCAAGGTAAATTTCTAAAACATGACCGAAAATACTCAGTGAGCACTGGTCTCTGAACAGAACTACAGAGGAGGAACAGCCAGGCACCTCACAGTGACCAGAGAAACCGAGTCTTCCCCAGCTTGGGGCAGACGCAGGCAGGGACCTGTCAGGTGTTTGAAAAGTGTGAGGCTCCTCAAGTGAACCCCAGAAAAGAGGAAGCAGAGAGGACATGTGTCGAGCACAGAAAGACTTCAGACTCCTGAGGGCTCAACAGGGCAGGGACTTGAGGGCCTGAGTCCCAAGCAGCCTCACCCCCAAGGTCTGCCACACCAGGTGGAGCCCTCCTGCTGCAGCTTCTCAGGCCTCATGGAGGAGAGACCTGAGATGGGCCAGAAAATACCTGTTTGCAATCCGAGTCCAGGTGACTTATAGAGAGGCAGACTGGAGATCATGGCCATTATCCCAGCAGGAATCCAGGGCCAAGTCCTTCCTGCCCTACCAAAGCTCCCAGAGTGAGGAAGCCCTTCCCAAGGAAACCTCGCCTCACCTCCAGCCAGGAGTTTCCAAAGCCCAGTCTCACAAGGTGCCCTTCAACTTGATTTACTGCACAGACCGACGGAACACATGCTTGTGGGCATGCACATACACAGTACACACGCTGACACATGCCAGTGTACATATATGCATGTGCAGAGCGTTGCACACACACCTCTGTGCATACACACTCATGCACATGTACACAGGGGAAACTCACACCCTGCAAGTGCAGGCACGGCCCTTCATCCCCAGGGTGAGGAGGAGATCTGTGTCTTCTCTCTGTGTCTCCCACCTGCTGGCCCAGAAAAGCTGGCACTGGTTCTCTTGCTGAAGAGCACCCCACTCCTTCCTTTGACCCGCTGGGTCTTGTGCAAGGCTGAGACCTGGTGGGGGGCAGCACCCAAGGGGGCTTCAGAAGAATGGCGGCACAGGGCCAGTCCTGAGCTGCATAGGGCCTGGTGAGGTCACAAGAGGGTGGCTGGAGAGGAAAAGAAGTCAACAGGAAGAGTGGGGGTGCAGAGCACTGCGCAACACATAGCAGAGTATCCCTGACCCCCTCCAAGGGCGAGGTCCCCCAGGTCAGTGACTTAAGGCGTCACCCCAGACTCTCTTCCTTGACTTCCTGATCAGGCTGCAGGGCACCCTGCCATCCCTGTGCGCCCTGCGTTCCCTCCTTCCCTTTTCTTCCAGGCACTGATGGGCATTAGCTGAGCTGGCAGCTGGTCCACAGGCTTCATCCATGTAGGAAGAAGCAGAGTCTGTGACTCCATTTGTCCCCAATGTGGAGAAGGAAGACAGATCCACTGGACCAGCCCAGCTTTCCTTCTGCCTACAACCCACTTCCCAGGGTGCTACTTGGGCACCCAGGAAGAGGAGGAGGAGGACGGTGGTTCAGGAAGCAGAAAGTAAGGTGGTCATGGCTCCCACCTCCAGTTCTGTGGGACATTGGACAAGTGGCACTCAGGGTTCCACCTGCAGACCAGGTATGCTGAGGCCTCTGCCCCAGGGGCTGGAAGAGAATGCCTTGAGGGGACACAGGGAGGAGCAGGCCTCTCAGAGAGGACAGAACTTCCCTCAGCAGATGGATCTGGGAGGGCAGGAGAGGTGGCCAGTCCCCTCATCCCTGCAGCCACCTGGTCAGCTGATGTGACCTCTGGGCAGCTTGTCCTCAGGAATTTGCAAGCTGGCCACAGACATTGGCTGCCAGAAGCCTCTCCCCACTTCAAGAGACTTTGCCATCTCTTCCTGGAGTTGCGGGGGCTGCTCCAGCCTAAGCCCTGTATTCCCCACAGGGAGCTCACGTGGGTACCACCAGCCAGAGCTCCAAAGCCTTCCTGAGCCCCTGGCTATGGGTGACACAGTCCCTGAATGCAGGATAATAGCCAAGAGGGAAGGACAGATGGCCACACAGGCTCTCTGCTACAGGAGAGAAGCTTGGTGACAGCAGCTGGGGACCACCCTCTGTCCAGCCGCCACAAGATCCCCAGGAGGAGTTGTCCCCTCCCCGGCTGGGTTATAACCTCAGCCCAAAGCAGGCGGCTCATCCCTCCACAGCACTGCCTTCCATCTAAGAACTCAGCTCCCTGGGTGGACAGGAGCTACATCCCAGTCCCCAAGGAGGGCTGGTTCCTGGAACAAAACCTCTGTCCTCAGTAAAGAGCTTGGGGTGCAGCAGAAAGACACATTTGCCCTGCCTGCATGTTGACCCCATCTTGCAGCCAGCACTCCCCTCCCTGCCACACAGTCCCCAGTACTGCACAGGGGTTTCCAGCCCCACCTGAGTCACAGGAGGCCTAGGCCTGTCTCTCTCCCTTCCTTCCTCCTTCCTTCCACGTATACCTTTCATTTTGCCCAAGCTACTTTTATCCTTTCCCCTGAGGAGTCCCCTCCAACACCTGCACAAAACAGCTGCCCACATGGTCCACAGGCTGACTGACGTCCTGGAGCCTTGGAGAATCCAGAGGGCAGAGTGGGCCTCCACGCTGCCTGCAATGCAGCCTCTCCCTGTACAGCATCCAGCCCCTGACCGAGCTGAGCTCAGAATCCTGCACCCTGCGAGATTCCATCCAAGCCACATGCTGTCACAGTTGAAGCACTCAGAGATGTACACAGACACAAACACACACCAGGAGGTCACAGGCACACACCTACACACACACACAAACACACCCTTGTAATCCTCTAAAGGTGAGCAGGACTGCCCACTGGCATGCACGGCCTCATCCACCACCCTGGCTGGACAGGGACCCTGAGGCCATGGGTGGGAAGGATGCCTGAGGTCCCAACACAAAGGCTGTGCCGGGGCTGCCGCAGGCAGTGAGGCTTTGGGAGGAGGGCCCTCCTGTCCCGGCCACACCCACCTCTTCCGGGTCCCTCCCCTGCCTCTGGAGCAGAGACCCTGGGAAAGATGCACACATGTGCATGCATATTCCAGGGAAAAAGTAAAAAAACCCTGCTCCCGTTTCCATGGCAACCCAACTGGAGCTATGGAGAGGACTTTAATTGGAAGTGCTTATTTGGCTGAAACCCCAGGAATAATCAACAGGAGATTAGAAACATTAAAAACCAGCAGGAGCCAGGAAACATCTTGGAGGGGATGGTGACTGAAAGGACAGTCCCCCTGGAAACCATCGGTGGTAACAATAACAATCATCACCCTGATCGAGGGAGCATGCCGCCTCAGGCCAGTGCTAATCACCTGTGTGTGTTATCTCGTTGACTGCTTCCAACAACCTTTAGGTCCTTGCTCCCATTTTGCAGGCCGAGAGCTCCGAAAGCTTAAGGAAGTAGCCCAAGGTCACATGATTTAAAGCAGCCTTGAGATGACTCTAAAAGCCACAACACAGCAGCACCATTGGGCTCTAGCAACTGTGAAGCTTACAGCCTTTCCAAGGTGGCTAATGGGTACCCCACGGCACCCTGAGACACTCCCAGGCATCTCAGCTGCCCACAGCCAGTCCCCAGCCTCCGCCTGGCCACATCACTTGCTTTCTGTACCCTCTGTGGACCTGGTGACCCCTGGTGGTAGCCGTGGGGCACTGCACCAAGACCTGGTTTAATTCCCAGGCCCTGGAGTGAGATGAGGTTGGTCTGGGAGGCTGCCTTGGAGGAGTCTGGGATGGGCCCTGCACAGACAGCACTCAGCATCTGGGGAAGACCAAGGCTTCAGGAAACACTGCCCCGAGATTCCTCCTCTTCAGCTGAGGCACCAGCGGGCAAGGTAGCACCAGGCATATGCCGGGACCAGGACACAGTCTCCACTCACTCGCAGCCAACTGGCTGAGGCCCACTGTCCCTCACAGAGCCCAGCACAGAGACCCCATGGGCAAAGTCCTGGACTCTGAAGGGCTCTGCTACGTTGTGCCAGCCCCTAGTGGCCAGTGTCAGCACCTGGACCCCTGCCTGGGCCCACAGTGTGGCTTGCTACTGCGCCGGGAATCAGGGACACAAGAAGCCCCCCAGTGGTGGCTATAGGAAGGTGTTTTTACCAAATATGTATCCGCTGAGCAATTTAAATTACTTTTTTCTGAAGCAACTGGCATTTACTCAGTTGGCATCTTATTAAATTTCCCCCTCTTGAACTACTCCAATATGCAAGTCACTGTGATTCCAAATAAGAGGACTCACAGTTCAAACAGAGAGGAGTGTGGACCCCACATGCCTGGCCAACCAGGCGAAGTCAGGGCAGGAGGCCAGGGTGGGGACAGCTGTCCCTGGAAGCCATCGGTCAGGAGAGGGGCTGCTTGCTGGTCTGTGGCCCTGTGGCCCTGTCCAGACTGAGGCCATCAGGCAGCCAGAGTAGGAGTGGAGGAAGGGGCCAAAGGGGCACTCGCCGGCCTCAGTCAGCCCCAGTGCAGGGAGGCTATGCACACTGAGGAGCCCACCTTGCAGGTGGCCCAGGGATCAGGGCACAGGCAAGGCCCAGAGTGGTGGCTTCCAAGAAGCCAGAGAGTCAGGCAGTGGCAACAGGAGCTCAGAAGCAGGACCCCTCCATGCCCATGGGGGCTCCATCCCCAGGGACCACAGTTTATCTACCTGTCTGCTGAGGCTCCTAGACCTCAGCTTTGTGCAGAGCCCGCAGCAGAAGCTCAGGCCACGTGTTCACGCTTATGTTCAGGGTGCACCTGCTTCTCCGGGCACTACCCCAACCTGGAGAAGAACCACAATCACATGGAAATGAGGCCATGTCACCCTACCCAGCACCAGAGCCTGGAGTGAGAACACTGGTGTTAGCCTCTTTGGGGAGCAGCACAGAGTTCACAGGGTATTCTACAACTTGTCCCCAATCCTGTCCCCCAAGAGTGGTTGCATGGGGAACCCAGACTTGGACTTACCCAGCCTAGCACTTCTGACCTTTGCTGGGGCAATGGCTCTGGTATGTACCCACCCCAACCAATCAACAAGCACCCCCGAGCCCATGAGGGGGCCAAGCCATTCTGGGAAGCTGCCACCTTGGGGACAGGCCCTCAGGGGAGCCAGTGCTGACCAGCAGAACATGCCTATCCCACAGCCATTTGGGACAGGCCTGGTACGAACTCTGTGGCGCTCCAGGCACAAAGCCCTGAACTCTTGCAGCACAGCCTGGCAGAGGAGGTCATGCAATGAGCACCTGTTATGTACGAGGCCCCCACATCAGGAGGAGCTGAGAAAGGCACAGTGCAGAGCTCTGGCCTTTTGGGGCTCACCTGGGAAGGGACACAGTGGGCAGGTGACGAAGATCACTCAGGAGTCCACAGCTGGTCAGTGTCACTTCTAAGGGACAGGGACAGAGAGACAACTAGAAAGAGATTAAAACAGTGAGAGAGATAGAAAGACAGAGAGAATCACAGATACAGAAAGAGACAAAGACAGACAGAGACATGGGACTCCCGGGCACTCTCCCAGGAGCCCTCAGAAGCCTGCCCAACCTTGACAAGGGCACCAGGGGTGCTGAGGCAACAACGTCTTCTGGAAGAAGCAGGCACAGTGCCACTCATGCCCCCACCTGGCCCAGGCATCTGAGCTTCTTCCTCCTTCTCTCTGGAAGCAAAACCCCAGGACAAACCTGCCTGCCATGGCCCAGGCAGCAGCTGGACCTTCCAGTGGCACTGCCCACCCCCAGGCTCTGGGTCCCCATGCCAAACCCTGAGACAGCTCCCGGGACAGAGGTCCCAAACCCCACAACAAAGGGTCCAGGGTGGCTTGGAGTGAGGACAGCCCCAGACCCCATGTGCCCAGGGACACGGAGGATACAAGTGCTGAAGATCAGAGTCCAAGACTCACACGTGGAGTCCCAGCACTCTGAGAGGCTGAGAGGGGGAGACTGCAAGTTTGAGCCCGGCCTGGGCAACCTAGCAAGACTCAGCCTCAAAATAAAAACCAAAAAGAGCTAGAGGTGTACCTCAGTGTGCAGGCCTTGTTTGGACACAGGGTCTCTGCAGCTGACCAAACCAAGGGTGGCCTGAGACCAGGCAGGGCCCTAATCCTGGGGCCCCTGACCTTGTGGAGACAGTTAGGGATGGAGACCCACATGGGAGAACTGCGTGACTCTTTCCACAGCTTTACAAGGGACACCCCCCTCCTGAGCCCAGACTTCTCCAGAACTGCGGCAGTAAACAGATATCTATGGTTTGAGGTGCGGTCTGCCACATATTGTCACAGCAGCCCCACAGGGAACAAGACCAGAGTGCCTAGAACCAGCAGCATGCCCTGGAAACTACTAAGCTGAATAACCCAGCCACCACCCTACATGTTTTCTGAAGATGTTCGTGAGGGCCTGGCCACACCTAGGACCACAAAACTGCCCTGGGGAAAGGCAGGGCTTCCTCATTCTGGGAGGAGACCCCAGCCAGGAATGACTTGGGCAGGTGAGAAGGACCCCAAAGCAGCCCAGCCCTGAGCCACGGAGCACAGAACCTCAGAGCGAGGCAGTCTCACTCCCACCTGAAGGACAGCCCCAGGAAAGCAGAGGCCGAGGCGGCCCAGGGACAGCGGCCAATCCCCCAACCTGGGCACCCCTGGGCAGGGAGGAGCTTGTGAGCACAGCACACCTGAACCGTGGGTAGTGCCCAGGGTCACAGACATTTATCCAGATCGCTCAGCAATGCCACTGTCGTCCTCAAGAACAGCAGATTTCTGTTGTTAGAGAGGATGCTCTCCAAGCTGGAAGAGCATGAATATTTGCAAATTCCATGCTGCTTCCACTTTCTCTAAGCCACTTAAAGAGCTGGCTAAGAAGGAGCATCCAATTAGAAGCCTCTGCTCGCGGTCTCCATTCTAGGGACAAGAGTGCCCTCCTTTGTCACCCGCCGACCACATGTGCAGCAGCTTCCAGGGTCATAGCCCAGGCCCAAGTAGGGCCACCTGAACCCAAATCCGGCCATGGCTGGTATGAGGCTCCGTGGCCCTCTGCACTCCCTGCTGCAAAGACTAGCAGGGGCTTGACCTGAGGATGAGAACCATTTACCAGATCCAAATCCCCAGCCCTTCCCACCCCAGGGACCCGGAAGCTGAATCAGGTCCCTGCACAGTGGCGCTGGCTCACATGGTGACGGGCAGGACACACACTGCCATGTCCTGGGGGCCCAGAACTGACTTTTCGGTTGGCAGCAGGCCAGCCCTGCACAGGGTCCATGCGGTTTGTAGTCGAGATGCGGGGAAACAGGAGCCTGAGGAGGACCTCAGATGGTGAAAGAAAAGCAAGTACATGTGGGAAAGCTTCTTCACTATTCGGCCTCGAAGGAACCCCAGCCGGAGCCGCCCTCCTCCCGTGTCACACCAAGGACACAAGTCAGACGGAGCCGGTCAGCTGCTCCAGTTCCTGGTGTCCATCCAGTGGGTAAGCCCAGCCCCTGTCCAGAGTCCCCTCATTCTTGAGTTTGGAAACCCCCAAGCCCACTATGGGGACCCTGCCCCTGCCCAGCAGCCCCAGCTGTGGCTGGGAAGGAGTTGGTGGCACTTGAGGACCAGGATATATGGGGTTCATTCAGACGGAGGGAGACCCTAGTCCAATCCTCACTTCACAAGCGGAAGAACTGAGGCCAACACAGGGTCCAAGTCAGTAGGGGCAATGCCAGTGCAGTGCCCTCCCTCCCAGTCCCAACAGAGACGAGGCAGATAAGCCACTAAGAAACTCGCCTCTGACTGGAAACCTCGGGGTGAGTGGGAGCACGGATGGAGCCCAGCTGCCTTGGGGTCTTGGGTTCTGGTGATGTCCAAGAGCAGGACTCAGCCCAAGCATCTTCCTTGCTGCATACTGAGCCCAGGAGCTGACCAGCCTGTGATTTCTCAGCTTTCTAAACAGGCCTAGAGTGGGGCTGCGGCTGGCAGTGACAGTGATGATAATGGTCACAGTGACCATGACCAGAGGCTGCACAGGCCCAGCTCAAGGGAAGGATTGGGCGGATGGAGCCTGATTCACTGGGACAACAGCTATCACCCCGGGAGACTCTATTCATAGAATTTCAGACCTTCAGGAATAGTCCTCCCCCAGTTCCTAACAGCTCCCTCCCAGGACTTTGAGACTGTTCTGTCCATCACGCCAGCTGTCCCTGTTATGGCCTGTATCTAGGTGCCCCGCAAGCCTCATTTGCTCATAGGTGGAGCTCCCTTAGTCCACAGGTTGGAATTAGCATAGTTCTAGGTGTGGGTAATGGAAGCCCCACACTGGGTATGCATGACACCAACTGATAAGCTTATAGTCTGGGAGGTCTGTAAAGGGAGACAGGGAAGGCAGGCTGCTGCTGCCTCCTGCCCACCCTGCCATGGCCTGTTTCTCCTCTGTGACACTCCTCCACCCTGCCTTGGAGCCAGCTGTGGACTGAAACCTCCACACACAGTAAGCTGAAATAAACCTTTCCTGCTTTAACTTTGAGTGCTGGGTATTTTGTCTCAGCCATGGGAGATGGGCCAGAGATGCAAAGGAATGGGTGAGGGAGAAGAGCTAATATACCTTAAGGCCCTCACCCCTTGAGAACACCACAGTCTCCATGGGCTGTGGTACCTGACTCAGGACCTGGGACTACCTCCAGAGAAACCAAGAAGAGATGAGAAACAGCCTGCAGGGTGCCCAGTCCAGGTAGCTACCGCAAACCCAGCTGATCTTTAAACTTCCTGTTCAGCTTTGAAATATCAGCTAATAATACAGGAAATTCCGCTGTTTTCAGCAGCATGGATGGAAGAGGAGTCTAAGTGACATGAGCCAGGCACAGAGGCAAAATGTACACCTTCTCACCCCTGCGGGGAAGCTACAAGGGGATCCCACCGGGCAAGAGCACAGTGTCGGTCACTAGAACCCAGGAAGGGCACAAGGGGGTGATGGGGGCCACTAGATATGGGACCAAAGCATAGTTAGTGAGGAGCACTGCAGCCTGCCATGTCCACAGCATGTGAGGCCCACGGTTCGTGACAACTCATTATGGCCTTTGCATAGATACAGAGACAGGAGTTTGCAAACTGCAGACACGAAGAATGGTGTTGAAAGAGGAAGAGATGTTAATTACCCAGACTTCATCAATACACATTTTACACACATTAAATTATCAGGCTGCTCCCCAGCAATGCGGACCATTATTATCTGTTGGGAGGATTTTTTAAATTTTTTATAATTTTAAAATCTGTCAGGCTAATTTTGCACTCCACTCCCCACACAGCTATATTCGGTAACATAGAAATAATTCAATGCCCAAATCCTGGAGAGAAACAAATGCTGCTGGAGATATTGCCTAAGCTCCATGGGAAGTACTTGTAGTGTAGAGATTCTGTCCCTCCCTTGACCTCATCCTTGGGCAGCCCAGTGGGCAGTATGTGCCCACAGACACATGGTCTGCAAAGGGGCATCAGAGAGCTCAGATCCTGTCTCTGTTCCTTTCTTTGCTGGATGACTTTGAGAAAATGAACTCACCTCTTTGCACCTCAGTTTGCTCATCTGTAAAATGGGGGCAGTGCTAGCACCTGCTTCCCTGACCACTGGGGATATAAACTAATCTAATGCAGAGGAAGCCCTTAGAATGGCACCATGCCTGCTGAGAGCTCAGGGGTAGCTAGAGGAGGCTCACCTTGCAATGCCCAGGGGAGGTCTCTGCAGGATTCAGGAAGCCACCTCAGTTCTGAGCAGGTGGAGTGGAAGGCCAGAATGGCATCGGGACACCCATACTGCCTCCCAGCTGGTCCCATCCCCATCCCTGACACTTCCCTAGCAACACTTCTGAGACCCCAGAGGCACAGTGGCACCATCCCCAAACTGGCTGCAGTCCCCACTCATTCTCAGTGAGACAGCAGTCATCAGGCTGCATCCAGTACGGTGCCTCTGCAGGACCCTCTGGCCAGGATGAGGTGCTTTCTGCGTGTCCCCGAGCAGGAAGCCCTTGTCCACGCCCCATTGCCCAGGAAAGCCTAAGCAAAGGTAGGCCTAGGAGGAACAGGGCCAGATGGGGGCTCCAGGAATTGGAATCACTGGGGGCCAGGAGGAGATGGAATTCAGGGCCGCTACTTCCTCCAAGAGTTAGGTTCCAGCATCCCAGGATCGCGCCCCAGAACTATCAGGAGAGGGGCTTGCCTTGGGTAAGTGGGGAGGTCAGAGCTTGATAAGCTCCCAGATCCAGCTGCAGAGCAGTCCTGGGAGCCCAGACCTTGTCTGCAACCCAGACAGCCTTTCTGTGGCTAGAGGAGCTGGGAGCATCTGGGGCTCACTTCCACTCTCTGCACGCAAATGACCACAACCAGTTGCCTTCAGACAATGCACCTTAGTGTCTGGCAGTTCTGCAGGTTGGAAGGACAATTTGGTATCACTGAGCTGAAAGCAAGATGCAGAGCTAGTTCCCCCTGCAGGATCCAGAGCAGAATCCACTACCCGCCCTCCTTTCCCAGCTTCCAGAACACTGGCATCCAGGGCTCCTGACCCAGTCTTGCTCTCCTCGGCCTGGCCCTATCTCCCATCACTGCCACCCCTCCCACTCAGAGGACTCAGTTACTCTGGGCCTACCTGGGGCATCCAGGCCGATCTCCCTGTGTCTGCTCAGCTAAGCTGCATCCTTAGCTCTTTCTTCAGCCTCTTTGTACTGCTGTCACTGAACACCAAGGCCCAGGAAACTTATGAACAACAAAACTTTCTTTCCCCTAGTGCTGGAGACTGAAGGCCAAGATCAAGACACGTGTTCGGGGTCTGGGGAGGGGAAAAGTGCCATGTACTCAGCTGGCAGAGGGCAGCAGGACAAGAGCCCCTTCCAAAGGGGTCCTAACCACACATTCCCGAGACAGGAGCCCCAGGGCCTGAGCACAGCCTAAAAACCCAGCCTCCTGATCCTGGCCCTGGCCCTGGCCCTGGCCCTAAGGGGGATACATTCAGCCCCTCTCTGGACATGATCACTGTCCTGGGGATGAAGATGTGGACATCTTTGGGGACATTATTCTGCCCACCAATGTCTGGGTGGCACCAGTGACCACGATGATGATAATAAACCCTTGTTCAGGGCATGCTGTCTGGAAGCTGTACCCCTGACTGGGTCAGGCCTCCAGCTCACCCTACATCTAAGACCAGAGCACCCACTGGCCCCATGGGCCTCAGAGAGCATGCACTGGTTCCATGACAAGTGTCCAGCCCAATGGAGAGAGCCGGGAGAACCTCCACAGCTCAAAAAGACAGCCACTCAGCACCCAGCAGCAGCCGAGGGACCAGGCGCCTTCCAGGAGGCTGCTGATCCTCCCTGCCGCGTTGCTCACTGGGCACCCGCCGAGGCGAGAATATCGCACCTCAGGTGGCAACTCTGGAGGCGGCTCATCCAAACACTCATCATGGCGCCGGCCAACTGTTAAAATAACTTTGGGGTTGTTATTACCAAGCAATAGATATTTACTGTGGAAATGTTAGAAAATGCGGACGAGCCAAAAGCGGGGAATAAAAATTACCCCAGACCCTGCAATTGCACAGACAGCCTGTGACATGCTTTATATCTTCTTCCAGGGATTCGACGAAGCACTCGCTCCTACAGTTTTCTAAAACGAGCATTCTCGTTAAAGATGGGCTCTCACTTGCCTTCCTGCTGGGAAGGGTGCCTTTTCCCCAATACCTCACGACGGCCACGCATGGGCAAAGAGGCCCCTCAGCCCTGTCAGCCCTTCTGCTTCAAGTCCCTGAGGGAAAGGGGGCTGGCTGGCCTGGGATTGGCACCCCAGGGCTGCTTTTCCTGACAGGCAAGATGCATGTGTGTACTAGGTTACATACAGGGACACACGCATGTTCACACACATGCATACATGCAAATCTGCACACCTGTAATGCTCATGTTCGCACATATACACGGAGACAGGCATGAACACATCTAGCCACATCTGCGTGTATACATGCACATTTACATCGACACACATGCAAATACACACACAGAAGCACCTGCTTCCTTACCCAGCTGGGCACAGTCGCCTGCCCAGTTGCTGCCCCTTGTGTGGGCACCTAGTAGTCTCATCTGCAGCCTGGCGGCTGGCTGTGGGCAGATCTGATCTTGAAAGGGCAAAAGAGCCCTTCTGGGGCCTTGGGCTCCAGCTCTGCCTTCTGGCTGCTCTGTGGCCCGGGAAGGCCACAGTGGGAGAGACTTTGAGGGACTTCCTGGCTGGTTGGCCTCAACCTCATTCACCCCAATCTCCTGAGCAATGTCCCTGAGGACAACTTGCTCTTCACTCTCTCCTAGGGGTACAGGCTTGGTTCTCCTGTGTCTCCTGTGCCCAGCACAGGGTAGGACTCCACGGGACAAGTGTAGGCCAGGGCATCTGTGGACACATCTTGGAACCCTGACCAAGCCTTGCCCCTACCCTCTGCCAGAGGAGAAGCAGCACAGGAGAAGGACAGCCCCAGAGCCTGCAGCAGTGGACAGTGGTAGCCAGGAAGCCAAGGCCCCCACCTGCTTAGAACTGAGGCAGGCAGGGGAGACAAGATGTCTATCTGGCTCCCAACCCCACTGTAAGGAGGGGTCTAACTCTGTCTTCAAGCCAGGCATGGTGGTGCACACCTATAATCCCAGCACTTGGGAGGCTGAGGGAGGCTGTAAGTTCGAGACCAGCCTGGGCTACAAAGTGAGCTCAAGGCCAGCCTGATCTGCATAGCAAGACCCTGTCTCAAAAAAAAAAAAAAACTCCATCTTCAGATGCAGCTGACAGCTTCCTCTGTCCTTTTGCAGCCAAGTTGATGGGAAACCTGGGCTCCCTCCTACTTTGGGGCCCCCAAACCGCACAGCCCCTGACCACACAGACTGTCACTGCTCCTTGGGGAGATGCCCAAGGAACTCCACCCAGACTTGTGACCAGGTTTTGGGTGGAGGTCCTCTGTCTTCAGCAGGTAACCATAGCAACTACTAGCTGACATCAACAAAATAAGCAAATCCCTGCCCCAGCCCATGCAGCAGGCAGAGCCGTGCGCGGTGTCTCCTCCCTTCAGTTCGCTCAGTCCTCTGTCAGTGCCCTGAGAGCAGACCAGGCCCTGAATGAATCTCGGCTCCCATTTACCCGCTTCCAACGGCCCTTGACCCTCAGCCCAAGTCTGGATCAACTGAACGCTGGACGGAACTCTGCAACGCACAGCCAGGAGGTCATTCAAGGCTCCCGTGGCCAGGCCCTGGCTCCAGGGGGCGCTGTAGAGCTGACTACACTTACTATCAATAGAGAAACACTAGAGGTACACTTAGGGTTATTCTATAATTACACTAATTGACTTTGATGTATTTTTTAATTAAGCTTTGTAGTTTAAGATCATCTCAGATTCCCATGCAGACATAAGAAATAACACAGAGAGAGCCACCTACCCCTCACCCATCTTCCCCAGAGGTGGCATCTTGCAAAGCAATATCCACACAACCAGGATGGGGACCCTGAAGCAGTCACAATGTAGAACCCCCATGGCGAGGACCCATCTGCTGCTCTTTCTGAGATTTGACACCAGACCTGCTCTTATGTCCACCCCCTCCTTAACACCTGGCTGCCACTAATCTGTTCTTCATTTCTAGAGTGCTGGGTGTCACCTAGATGGAAGCACATGTGGGTTTTAGCATCAGCTTCTTTCACCGATTCTCTTGTAGGTCGTCACGTACATCAGTAGTTGTATTGCTGGGTACAGTTCCACGGTATGGAGGTGCCACCGTTTGTCTAGCTGTTGAAGACCATCTGGCTAGTTCTAGTTTTTGACTATTACAAAACAAAGCCTCTGCTATAAATGTTCATGTGCCAGTTTCTATGTAAATTTAAGACTTCATTTCTCTGAGATAATTGCCCAGGAATACAGTTGCTAGACCATACAATTGTCACATGTTTAGTTTTTTAGGAAACTGACAAGCCATTTTCCAGGGTGGCTGTGCACGTTCACATGCCCACCAGTAGCATACAAGTGACTCAGTTTGTGGGCCTCCTTGCCAACATTCGATGAGGTCAAATTTTTTAACTTTAAATATTCTAGAAGATAAGTAAGGACATCTCACTGTAGTTTTAATTTGTATGTCTATGGTGGGTGATAAAGTGCAACATCTTTTCATACGCTTATTGGCTATATTTTGGTCTTTGGGGAAATGTCTGGTGGTGCCTTTTGCCTATGTTCTAGTTGGATAGTTTTTTTTTTACTGTTAAGTTTTGAGGATTCTTTATATATTCTAGATAGTAGTACTTTCTCAGACTTTGTGGCTTGCAAATATTATCTTCCACTATATCATTTGCCTTTCCATTCTCCTGACAGGCCTTTTAGGGTGTGCAAGTTTTAATTTTTTGTTTGTTTATTTGTTTGTTTTTGTTGATTTTTTGGTACTGGGAATCAAATTCATGACCTCAAGCTTACCAGGCAAGTGCTTATACCACTGAGCTATATTCCTGGCCCCATAAGTTTTAATTTTGATGAAGCATAATTTGTTGATTTTTTAGGCCTTTTATGAATTGTACTTCTTGGTGTCTATTTAAGAACTCTTTGCCTGTCTCTAAGTTCTAAAGATCTTCCCCTGAGTTTTTTTCCTAAGTTTTATAGTATTATGTTTTACATTTAAGTCCATGGTCCATTTTCAGTTTGGTTTTGTATAAGATGTGATATTTAGTTCAAGGTTCAGTATTTTTGCCTGCAGATGTCCAGTTGCTCCAGTTCCATTTGTTGAAAAGGATGTACATCTTCCACTGAACTGTTCTTGCATCTTTGTTAAAAAGCAGCTGGGCATATTTGTGCAGATCCCTTTCAGGTTCGTCTGTTTTGCTCCATTCATTGAAGTGTTTTTCCCTTCACCAAAATAACACAACTTTGATCATGGTAGCTATATAATAACTCTTGAAACCAGACTGATTTAATCCCTTTTCATTCTTTTTCAAGTTTCTTTTAGCTGTTCTAGTTCCTGTCCTTCAAAGTAAATTTTAGAATAATCTTATTCTTTCCTTCAAAAAACTCAGTAAGATTTTGATAGGAATTGTGCTACACCAGTCAATAAATTTAGGGAGAAAAGACCCCTTTACTATGTTGAGTCTTCCCATCCATGAAGATGGTATGCCTCTCCATGTACTTAGGTCTTCTTTGATTTCTTTCATGAGAATTGTGTAGTATTGAACATGATTTTCTGTAGTACTATGTTTTGAATCCTTTTTTTTAATCTTTTGTGTATCTACTAAAGGTTTCTATTTTGTGTTTACATAAACATCATATACTGATAGCAGGCTATTTTAATGACTTAACTTTGATCACTTGCACAAATTTTACACTTTTATTCTACCTCCCACACTGCTTTTATGGCATATTTATATATTACAGTTTGTATCTCTTAACATATTATTGCAGCAATAGTTTTAAAATTAGTTTTGAACAGATCATATTTTTTATTTCAGTGGTCATGTGTTCATTGCTAATATATTGAAACTCAGTTGATTTTTTATGTTTATCTTTCATCTTGCAAACCTGCTGAACTCCTTTTCTAGTTCTGAGTTTCTTGTAAATTCCTTCTAATAATCTACATAAATGATATCATCTTCAAACATGGAGCACTTTATGTCTTCCCTTCTTGTTTTCATGCCTTTTAATTCCTTTTCTGACCTTGTTACCCTGGCTAGATGTTCCAGCATTAGACTGGATAAGAACAGTGAGTGTGGAGATCCTGGGCTTGCTCCTAATCTATGAAGAAAACATTGTCTTTCACCATCAAACACAAGGTGAACTGTAAGACTTTTGTAAATGCTATGTATCAAGTTGAAGAAATTCCTCTTATTATAATGAGTGTAGATTTAGTACTTTTTTCTGCATCAATTAATATGTCACATGATTTTTTTTCTTCTTTAGCCTGTCCTTATAATGGGTTGTATTGATTAATTTTCAATTACTGAACAAACTTCACATTCCTCAAGTGCTCTGGACATGATGCGTAATTAGTTGCTAATATTTTGTTGGGTGATTGTTTAGTCTATATTCACAAAGTGAATTGGGCTGTATTTTTTTGTACTATCTGGTTTAGGTGCCATAGTATACTATCTTCATAAAATGAATCGAAAAGTATTGTTTCCTCTTCTGTTTCCTGAATGAGTCTGTGTAGGATTGATTTTAATTCTTATTTAAATGTTTGGCAGAATTCTGCAGTGAAAGATTTTGAGCCTGGAGATTTCTTTTTGTTTGTTTCCTTCTTAACTTTTCAAATTAATTTCCTTAATAGGCATAGAGTTCTTCACATGATCTATTTGATATTGGCTGAGCTTAGTATTCTGTATTTTTTGAAGGAGTGGTTTATTTTGTCTAAACTATCAAACATTTGTCTAAATTATCAACATCCATAACTTAAAGGAGGAGAGTTAATTTGATTCACAGTTTCCAAATATTAGAGTTGTTTACGGTTACCCCCGCTGTCCTCCTGGCTTCTGTGGAGTCTAATGACCACTCTGTTTTTTTGCTCGTGTTGTAATATGTGTGCTCTTTTTTCTGTGTCTCTTACTAAATGCTTGTCAGTTTCACTGCTCTCTCCAAAGACCAGCTCTTCCTGTCGTTAATATTCTCTGTTATTCCTCTGTTCCTTTCATTGGTTTCTTCTGTCATCTTTACTATTTCTTTCCTTTCATTTATACTGGATATATTTTGCTCTTCCTTTTTTAAGTTCCTAAAGATGGAGCTTACATTATGGATTTGAGATCTTTCCTCCTTTACAATATGTATACATGGAGTTAGTCCTATAAGTAACCCTCTCCACACTGCTTTCTCGGTGTTAATGTTGTTTCCATTTTGATTTGGTTCAATGTACTTTATTTCCCCGTGAGACACGTCTTCGTTATCCACACTTCTCTGAAGCACAATAGCCAATGTCCAGAACCTAAAGGAGGAGAGTTTATTTGATTCACAGTTTCCAGTGGGTTCAGCCCAAAGCTGGTTGACTCCAAGGCAGGAAGGTCATGATGGAAGGGCCTGGAGGAGAAAGCTCGACTCGTGGCAGCCAGGAAGCAGGCAGAAAGGAGAGGAGCTGGGAACCGGAGTGCTCCCTTCCAGCGCATTCTCCCTGTGACCCACCTCCAACCAAGTCCCACCTCCGAGTGGCACGTTCAGCTGCGTATTCATAAGTGGATGAATCCACTGATGACTTCATCACACTAACAACCCCATCAACTTTCACACATATGAGACTTTGAGGGCACATTTTAGACCTAGGCCACAGAAGACATCTTTGATCCATGGATTTTATAGAAGTAGTTTGTTTGTTTAGTTTAGTTATTTTTAAATACTGTCTTAGGACAGTATTTAAAGATTCATTTGTCATCTCTTACTGATCTAGTTGGACTCCACTGAGGTTGGAAAATACATACTGTATAGTATCAGTTCACTGAACTTTTTCACATTTGTTTTATAGCCCAAGTCTATTTTATTATATTTTCCAAGACATTTGAAAGGACTGTATGATGGCCTGCTGTTCCCGAGTAGACTTCTCTAAGTATAAGTAGGTCCTGACGGTTGTTGGTGGTGTTGAACTCAATAGCTATATCATTGTAGGTCTTTTTTTGGCTCTCCTATTCATTGTGGAGAGATAAAACTGTTGAAATCATCCACTATAGGAGGGCTCGGCCCTGTCTGACTGCCTATAATATTTCTATCTAACTCAGCTGCCTATAACAACAGGAGATGTGCAAATGCTTTGGCAGAATGCAGCCTAGGAGAACACAGACAGCTCGGTCCCTCCCGCCCCCCGAGCCGGCGCAGCTCTCCGGCGACTCCCGACAGAGATCGGCTTTCTGGCGGCAGCAACGCCCAGCAGTCCCACATTTCGCACGCATCGGTCGGGCCGCGCAAAAAGCCCCAAAGGATAGACTGGCACCTTGGAACCTTCATGCCTGCAGGGACTCCAAAAACTGGTGAGATATCAGCGCTCGCGACCAGATCACCGAGTGGGGGAGGAGATCCATCCCTATACCTGCAGGGAACCCTGGGAGGGTGGGGGAGCGGTCTTACACACCTCACCCAGGTCACTAGGTAGGGAGTATCTAACCAATATCTGTACAGCCTTTTAAGCGGAACTCTCAGCAGAAAGCTTAAGGGACATTCCCCCAAAGAAAAGTCATTGG
>PVLD010026395.1:0-22206 GCA_004027595.1 Dinomys branickii | reverse complement strand
TGTCTGACTAAATTTGCATGTCTGTATATGGGTCCATACATCTACAATTCGAAGATATCAATGGATAAAGCAACAACTACTGTTGAGACCATATCACCTTGTCTATAGATTAGTTGTGATTGTACTATTTTCTATGATAATGGATGTCTGTTTGTCAATATGTTTTTGTACTTTTATGTTTCTAAAATAAAAAAAAAAACACAATTAACCTAGCCAACATGAAGACTAGAGCAATTTTTTTTCAAATTAAAACTAAGAAAGCTATAAAAAGATTCTTTACCTGTTTAAAATTGGTAACTGCCTTAATAACAGGAGAAGCTGTGATCAGGAGAATCTCTTCTGATGGAAAGCTAACAGCCAACTTATTTTTAAAAAGAGAAAATATGACAATATTAGGTATTGCTCTAAAATTAAGTGTGGGAGTATGGGATAATAAAATTTTAATGACGTTATTAACCTAGGAAATAAAAAACTCTTGCATCTCAAATAAAGGTCTCCATTATTTGGGGTCTTGTTTATATTTATAGAGAACTGTTAAACTTATATATTGATAAAATGAATAGATTTACACTGAACATTAACAAAGGCCTCCTGAACAAGGAAAGTAATATATAGAAATATCCTTTAAATTATGTTGTACACCAATTTAAAGTTATTATAGAGATAATAAGAAATTATCTTTCCAAATAACAGTTAAGTGCCTTCTACTTATTTTAAAATAATATTTTAATTTGCCTTCAGTGAGATGAAATTAAAGCAAATTCTCACTATTAACCCACATTACCAACCTAATAGTCCTGTTTGTAATTTTACTATTCCTCTAAACCTAAGCATGTTCATGTCACCTACAAAGTCTTAAAACAGGTAAGATTATTTTCCTTTCACCTTAACTGAATTTTCTATTAACATTTGACAATATTATCTATCCATCTTTCCTATGTATATTCTGCAATTTATCTCCCTTCTATTCCCATTATTTGGCCATGTTCACAAAGCTTTTTTTTTTTCCCACAACACTTTTTTATACTACCGAAATCCCCTTGAAATTGGCCTTCCTATGTCAGAAGCCGTATTAACCAGTTGCCACGGCCCCCGAAACAATCATCTTTCAAAACAATTCAGTGGATTACTTTACTCCACTGTTCAAAAAGCATGAGATTCGTAAGCTCTTGTTAAATTTTTACCACGACTTAAAACACACTTTATGGTCTGATCTCTGCCAACCTTTGCGGATTAAAGCCCCTGTAAATTCTCAGAAGTATGGCGTGCTTTTTTTAAACTTCACTGCTCCCAGATGGTGCTGCTTCTTCCCTGGAGAGTACTCTGCTGCTTCCCTTTGGAATGCCTCTCTAGGCTTCTCATTCCCTCTTCGACAAAGAGATGCAGGGATACCTCAGGTAAAGAGACCTCTTCCTTAATTAACTCCCTACCCAACTCTACAGGCACTCCTAAGATAAACAGCTAACGCACAGATGGAACGATTTACATATGTCTGTTCTACTAGAACATGAATCTCCGGGAAAGCACACCCACGCTCTTTACATTTGACTATAGTACTCAGGGCCCTTAGTATGGTGCCTGGATTATAACGTTTACCTGGCAAACGGAAAACACACGTCTGAAGATTGAAATGAAAAAAAAAAAGAATTCTTTCACTACTCCTTAAAACCAATTAAGTGCTTGTTTATATCGACAAAATACTCGGGTTTTTTTAGGGGGGATGCTTGCATGTATATGAACATATATAGTCCCCTTATTATCAGAAAAGCATTCCCTAGTTGTATTTATTTGCTGGTTCTGTTACCAAACAATACCAGAGATGAAGTCTCATTTATCTTGGGAGTTCAAAGTACTGGAAATTCATGCGGGCGTTTCTTTATTTATTAGTTATGATGCATTAAGGATCTGACACTTCTCTAGAGTTCAATCAGCTAAGGCAATTTAAAAAGTGCGCAGAATTTCTGTCCCAATACAAAGCTCTCTTGTCCGTTCTGACATTATTAAGCCCAGATCCTGGGTATGCCAGCTTTGATTTCCTCGCTATTGCTTCCCACAGCTCTTGCTCCTGCACCCGACCTGAAACTCGGCGAAGAATCTAAGACTTCGCCTGGCCCCACCTCCCAGCTTCCAGCACCCCAGAGCCGAGAGCGGAGGGGCAGAGGGGCGTGGCCAAGGGGGGCCGGAAGAGCGGCGAGAGGGATCGTCGGAGAGGCGTCCGCCTTTGGGATCAGAAGCTCGCCCTACCTGTTCTGCACACGTGACGCCCGCGATACCACCGCCCACCACCACGAACTTCGCCATCGTCGGAAACTGGCGCGCGACTTCGGCGCCCTCCGAGTCTCAGGAATTTACTGAGCACAGTACGGAGTTTCTGATTACGCCCTAACGGAGAGGAAGCCCCAGCTTGAGGTCACTTCCGGTACCTGATCCAAAGATTTAGACCTACGGGTGCCCGACTGCTCATACTTAATCTTCTTGCATACCCTACCCTTCCCTGCTCTTCACAGACGCGGAGGAGTCTTATCTTTTCGGGCGTTTGCTTTACTATTACTTTGTCTTAATGACGTTTTCCCACGACAGTTTTATAAAAAATAGACCAAGACCAAAAAAAAAAAAAAAAAAAAAAAGAAGAAAAAGGAGTTGCTAAACGGCGAATTGTTTTGAAGTTCTCACTTTGCTCCTTTCAGAAATAAGACACCGAGTAATATCTTTATATTCTTAGTGGTTGAAGGCCCTTTCAGGAAACGTCCATGTTAGCACAGCCCTTACTTGTTGTTTTTTACCTCATGATTGAATTTTTAAAATTTGTGTAGGCACATTCTTTATGACAAGGGAATGCAATACTATTGAATTTTTCTGTTAGTAAGCATTTACATTTGCTACTCTGAGCTCAGGTAAAACTTTTAGTTGCTTGCTGTGTTGTCCAGTTACATTTTTCTTAAGGTTTCAGTAAATAGCGTAGTAAAAGCAGTGTTCTTAATCCTAATTTTACTATTAATACAGTTTTTGTGTCATTTACTTGTTTGGAGAAATGGCCCAATTGATTTAAAACAGTTTTTGCTGCCTCAGAATACTTTGCTTAAGAATGATATCATAACATTAAGGTACTGTTTCTCAAATGGATCACCCACACTGGTAGTTCCTGATGCTGCTTTCTTTAAAATCCGAGAATAACCGTTCTATATAAAAAGAAAAAGAAATACTACATGACCAGTTACATATGTTTACTGATATCTGTAATAGCCATTGCACTTTTATTTACTAAGCTAAGTGGTAAGCCGTTCAAATAAGTAATTCTATTTCCTGTTTCTACTTTAGACAAAACATTTCTAGGAGAAAATATCTCTTTAATCCCATTTGGATCTAATCTTCCATTTCCAGTTTAGTTTCACATGAGATCATGTGCTCCATTTAGATCGAACTACAGTTACGCTCTCAAGATACGTCATTTTCTTTATCAAGCATTTGCTCATACACTTTCACCAGCTACTTTTCCTTAGCTAACTCTTCACTGGTCTATGGTTTCATCAAGCCATCAGTTCCCCTAAATAGCTTTATATTTAATACCCAAATTGGGTGTGTACCTTATAGTCCCACGGCACCTCGTCATGCCCCGAATTTATACTTTACCTACCCTACTACTCAATTTCACCACCATCATGAACTCTTTAATCTCAGGGATTATTTCTCTTTCCCTTTATAGCCCCAACGTTTAGTAGTAGGTGTTAAAAATTAGGAAGTGTGTGGAGTATGACATTCCTCTGCAGGCCTTTCAAAGTCATCCAGAGTCAAGAACCTCTTGTATGTAATGACAGCTGTTTCCCCTTTACCGAGGCAGAAGTCTGCAACTCAAACTTCAGGAAGTGGAAGGGGCTCCCCCAGTTGCAGATGGGAAGGAAGCCAAGCAGTAGGAAGATCCTGTCTTAGAAGCAAAGGAATGGTGATACAACCCTCTTTTGTCTTTCCCCCTTGACGCCTGGCCCTTGTCGAGGAGATGTAGTGACAAGATCTGCCTAGATATTTAACATTTAGAAATGTCTAAATATTAAGGAACTTTCACTGGTCTAAATATTTAACATTTAGAAATTTCTGACTGTTAAGGAACTGGCCTGGATACTGGATATTTAACATGTAAAAATTTCTAAATATGAAGGAACTTTCAGGGAACACACTAAGAAAAGGCTCCCAGTGTATCTTAGTGTGGATTGATTTAATTAGCAAAGTACGCTGGGTGTAAAGCGAGATTTCTATAACGTGAAATATGATCTCAGGAGGGTGGTGAAGTTAACTAAGGGCTGGAGAAAGGGCAAAGCAGAAAAAATGACTGCTAGGAAGAAAAAGAGAGGCTTAATGTTAAGAGGCAGCAAAGAAACAGAAAAGAGAATGGCTGCTGCCTTTTTTTTTTTTTGCGGTACTGGGGATTGAGCTCAGGACCCTGCGCTTGCTAGGCGGGCGCTTATTCCACTGAGCTATATCCCCAGCCCCCGGCTGCTGCCTTTTAACTCTAGCTGGGAAGCTTAGGAATGAAGGATGCACAACTTGGTGAATGTTTCTGAGGGGTAAAAGAAAGACCAATATGTTGCTAAATATTATGGTGTATAAATGTATAATGGGGAGGAGTGGACAAGGAAAGCTTCATAAAAGTGGTGATTATTCTGAACCTCAAAGGGCCAATAACATTTCTCGTTCAGAAGAACAAGAAATGCAACAAAAAAGATCTCAAGAATTAAGGCTTAGTGTCAGAAATGAGCATGAAATTTCAAAAGACAGTAAAAGAAAATGTTTAGGGAATTAATTCATCTGGAGAAACAGGGTGACAAAGTAATTTTTGTTATCTCCTTTAATTTTCTCATATGTGATTTATAGCCGCATGTATTCTCTCAAAGGTCTCATTTTCAGTTATCAAATTAAACCTAGCTTCGCATTTTGCACCAACTTAATTTCATTAATGTGTAAAAGGAGACTAATTTCTTTCAGCTGCTTGACTGAAATAAAGATCAGTGAAATGTCATGGAGTAGTTAATGATTAACAATTTTGAGACAGATGAGTGGATTTGAGGTAATAGTCTTTCCTTGCTATGTGACCTTTCAGTGAGTGAGTTACAGTATTTAAGCTTAGCTCTTTTTTTTTCTTTGGTACTGGGAATCAAACTTGGGACCTTGCACTTGCTGGGCAGGCACTTTTGCCACTGAGCTATATCCCCAGCCCTGAGCTTTGCTTCTTCCATAGCAAAGTGGCTATAAGATCTAGTACTTAGCTAGAGTTGTTTTGATGGGTATAAGTTAACATATTTAAACTTGCTAGCACATCTTGCCACCTAGTGGGATTAAGAGTTGTTGTGTACTGTTGAATAATCTCTGTTTTTGCAGGATTTCATCTGTGCTCCTAACCTCAATGAGTCTCAAATAATCTGTCCACAGTGACCCACTTCTTCCTATCAGACTTCACTTCCCAACGTTATACACAGCTATAAACCCTACTGGTGGATTAATCCAGTACCAAACACCCACGATCTAGTGAGCTCCCACAAGCCCCACATGAAGCTTTGGGGTAACATGTAACTATAAACCATATTAAAGATCAACTAGACCGAAAAATCAACAAAGAAATACCAGAGTTGAACCAAATCTTTGAACAAATTGGCTTAATAAATATATACAGAGTATATCCCCCAGAACAGAATATACATTCTCCTCAGTAGTACATGGAACTTCCTGTAAAACAGGCCACACACTAGTCAATAAAGCATTTTTAAATCCATGCAAAAGGATAAAAATTATTGGCTGTATAGCATCAGATCATTGTGCAATGAAACTAAAAATGGCAAAAGGAACCACTGAAATTATGTAAATGGATGGAAATTAAATAATACACTTGAATAATCAATGGGTCACAGAAGAGATCGAAGGAGAAATGACAATTCCTAGAATTAAATGGTAATGCTAGTACAACAAACCAGAACTTCCTGGAATCAATGAGAACAGTCCCAAGAGAGAAGCTGATAACTGAGTGCCCACATCAGAACAGACTGAGCCCAAATAAATTACCCAATACTGTTCCTCACAACCCTAAAAAACACAAGTGCAACCCACATCCAAAGCCAGCTAATATTAGGAAGGACATTGTAAAATCAGCAGCAATCAATGAATTGGGACAAAAGATAAAAAGTCGATGATACGATTCTTTGAAAGAATAAACAAAATAGATGACGCTCATTTTACAAAAAAAGAAAAGGCCCGAATCAATGAAACTAGAAATGCTAGATGAAATCACAATGGACACTGCTTCAATCCAGGAGGTTATTAAAAACTACTTCACAGAATTGTATGCCAATAAATTTCAGAATTCACAAAAATAGATAGGCACCTAGATACATATAAACTACCAAGGGAACCAAAAAGATATAAAAACCTGGAAAATCCCAAAGAAATTGAAACAATAATAATAATCCTACTGATTAAGAAAAGCCCAGGTTCTGAGGGAGTCATTGAAAAATTCTACAAGAACTTTAGGGAAGATCTAACATCAACACTCCTCAATCTCTTCAATAAAACTGATAGGAAGATGTACTCCCAAAGTCTTTCCCAGAAGCAAGCATTACCCTGATTCCAAAACCAGACAAGAATCCGACAAAAAAATAGAACTAGGGTGCAATCTTTTTAATGACCATGGATGTGAAAACCCTCCAAACGATACTGGCAAACAGATGGCAACAAATCACTGAAAGAGTTCATAAATCATGACTGAGTAGATTTCATACAGGGATGCAGGGACGGCTGAACATATGCCAAATGATGAATGAAATGCAGCACATAAAAAAGGCAAAGACAAGAAAAACACGGTTCCTCTCAGATAGGTGCAGAAAAGCCTTTTACAAAATCTAACTCTCATTCATGGCAAAAACTTTGAATAGAAATAAAAGGACTTTAACTCAATCTAATAAAAAAATTTATAGTAAACCTACTGCCAACATCATATCAAATGGGGAAAATGAGAAACCTTTCACTCTAAAATCCAGAGTAAGACAAGGATGTCCACTATCACCACTCCTATTCAATATAGTTCTCAAAACATTAGCCAGACCGATCAGGAAAAAAAAAGAAATTATATATTTTTCAATGATCAAATGACATGATCTTCTACGTAGAAGGCCTAACAAATTCTACCAAAGCTACTAGAATTAATCAACAAATTTATTAATTATACAAGATAAAAAATTAACACACACAAATCAAGAGGGTTCCTATATAGCAACAATAAACTCACTGAGAAAGAAACTAGTATCATTTACATAGCCTCAAGAAAAATTAAATACTTAGAAAATTAATATAACCAAGGAAATGAAAGAACTCTACACAAAAGCTATAGTACTCTGAAAAAGGAAATCAGAGGACGTTGGCAAATGAAAAGCTATCACCTATTCCTGGAATAGCAGAACCAATATAGTCAAAGTGGCCATACTTCCAAAATCGATACACAGATTTAACACAATTCTAGTCAAAATACAACACTATTCCTCACAGAAATAGGGAAAACACGCATAAAATTTACATACAACCAGAGAGACTCAGAATAGCAAAAGCTGTCCCTGGAAGCAAAGACAAAACAGGAAGCATCACAAACACAAATTTGAATTATACTGCAAAGCTAAATTTATAAAAAAAAAAAAAAGAAAGAAAAATAGCATGGTATTGGCACAAGAAAATGCTACCAAATCAACAGAATAGCAAAGGAGGCAGCAATAATCACAAGTACATGCAACCATTTTATCTTTGACAAAGGTGGCAAAAACAAACATTGGAGGAAAGACAGCCTCTTTAGTAAATGGTGATGGGAAAACTGGTTGTCCACGTGGAGAAAATTGAATTTAGGCCCATATATTTCACCATATGTTAAACTAAAATAAAAATGGATCAAATACATAAATGTTAAAACCAAAACACTTAATCTTCTGGAAGACAAAAAGATAAAAATCCTGAAGTCATAGGAATAGGCAAGAACTTTCTGAACAGAAATTGCACAAAAAATAGTACCAAGAGTCAACAAATGGGGTCATACCAAATTAAAGTTACTGTACACTGCAAAGGAAACATCCAACAGAGTGAAGAACTAACCCAGAAATGGAAAAACAAAGTTTGCCGAGTATTCCTCACACACAGGACTGTCTAGTATTTAAAGAAAAATTAGACCCCTCCAAATTAAAGACCAATAAAAAATAGGCAAGTAAAACGAACAGACTCCTCTCAGGAGAAAATTAATGGCCAATACATACCTGAAGAAATGTTCCCTAACACTGGCCACTATAGACATTCAAATAAAGTTTCCATCTTACCCAGAAAGAATGACTATCAACAAGAAATCAAAACACAATAAATGCTAGTGAATCTGCTGGAAGTCATGGGGGCAGGGGATTAAGCATGCCTACATTTTGGGGGGTGTTAGCTAATATAACCACTGTGAAAATCAGTATAGTGATTCTTCAAAAACTAAAACTAGAAATTCCATTCAGACCAGCTATTCCCCTTGTAGGGATCCTCCTCAAAGAGTTAAAGACATGTTTGTACCTGCATAGCAGTGTTTACAGGAGTACAATTCATAACAGCTGTATGCCCACCAGTAGATAGATGGATAAAGAAAACACAGTGTTTACACACAGTGGCGTGGTACTCTGCCATCAAGCAGGATAAACTTAAATAAGTTTTTAGGAAAATGCATGCCTTGTGAGACCAGAATGTTCGGTGAAATAAATAACACACCAGGTTAAATTTTTTTTACAGAAGTGTAGAATTACCTGACTAGTGTGGGGCAGGGAGGTTAAGATGTGCATGGGATAGGCTAAAGTGCTGAATGAGTTCAAATACAGCAGAGTCAAGGGTGGAGATTAAAGGACAGTCACCCGAGATTTGGAAAACTGGGGAACACAGAAGAGAAAGAATGGAATAGAATATGAAGGGGCGGAGAAATGGTTGTTCCACTGAACATTATCAGAATAAACATTCTCAGCTGCACACGGAACTTGCTCTGAAACAGACCATATTCTCACCCACAGAACATACTTACATAAATGTAAAAGAACTGAAGTTATCTCATGTATATTATGTGACCATAGTGCAATGAAATGAGAAGTTAGTGGCAAAAGAAACTGCAAAAACTCCACAAGCCCATTGAAATTAAATAGTACCCTCCTAAACAACCAGTGGGTCCCAGATGAAATAAAGGAAGATATTAAACATTATTTATAACTAAATGAGAATGCAGATCCAACATTCTTGATCTTATGGAACACAATGAAACCAGTCTAACAGGGAAATTTGTAGCAGTGAGTTCTCATATCAGGAAAAGAGAACAAGCACAAATAAACAACTTAATGTTATACCTCAAGTTTCTAGAAAAAGAAGAGTTAGACAAACCCAAAGCCCATACGAGGGAGGAAATTATAAAGATCAGAGTAGAAATTAACACAATGCAGACCAAGAAAACAGTAGAAAGAATTAATGAATCAAAGAATTAGTTCTTTGAGAAAATAAATAAAATTGATGAACGCTTAGCCAACCTTATCAAAAAAAGGAAAGAAAAGACTCAAATTGATGCACTGTGGAATGAAAAGGGTGAAGTCAGTACAGAGCGTGTCAGAATTCAGAAGATCATCAGTACCTGCTTTGAAAACCTTTACTCTCCCAAGATAGAAAACACAGAAGAAGTGGGTAGATTCCTAGATCCATATGAATTACCAAAGCTGAATCAAGAAGATATAAAATTTTTCAGTAACCCAATATCAGTTAATGAGATTTAAAATGTTATTAAAACTTACCAACAAAGAAAAGCCCAGATCCTGATGGATTCACTGCTGAATTGTACAAGAAATTTACAGAAATTTTTTTGCCAATATCCCTCAAATTCTTTAATAAAATTGAAAGGGAAACAATTCTCTATAACTGATTCCAGGAGGCAAGTATTACCCAGACACCAAACCCAGAGAAAGGCCCAACCAAAAAAGAGAACTACAAGACAATTATCTCTAATGAACATAGATGCAAAACTTCTCAATAAGATACTAGCACACAGAATTCAACAAATAATAAAGAAGCTTATATATCATGAACAGGTGGGATTTATCCCAAGAATGCAGGTATGGTTCAACATACACAAATCAATAAATGTACTACACCATATCAACAGAGCCAGAAACAAAAATCACATGATAATCTTAATAAATGTGGAAAAAGCTTTTGATAATGTCCAACTCTCATTCATGATAAAAGACCCTACAGAAAATTGGAATAGTCTTTACCTCACTCTGATAAAAGCCACCTATAACAAACCAACAGCCAACATCATATTAAATGGACAAAAAAATGAAAGCTTTCACTTTAAAATCAGGAACCTGACTAGGATGTCCACTGTCACCACTCCTATTCAATATAGTTCTGGAAAAGTTAGGCAGAGCAATTAGACAAGAGAGAGAACTAAAAGGAAAAAGGATAGGAAAGGAAGAAGTAAAATTATCATTATTTGCAGATGACATGATAATCTACATAGAAGACCCCAAAAACGCCACCAAAAGACTTCCAGATTTAATAATCAAATTCAGTAACACAGCTCTATACAAAGTCAACACTCAAAAATCGGTAGCATTCCTGTACACAAACAACAAACACACCGAGAGAGAAATTAGAGAAACCACATCTTTTATAATAGCATGTAAAAATATGAAATATTTAGGAATCAATAAAACATAAGAATTAAAAGATCTATATATTGAAAATTATGGTACTCTGAAAAAGGAGATTAAAGAGGATATCAGGAAATGGAAAGATTTCCCTTTCTTGGGGATAGGAAGAATCAACACTGAAAATAAACATCCTCCTAAAATTATTTTACAGATTTAATGCAATTTTGATCAAACTACCATTAATATACCTCACAGACCCAGAGAAAACATTCTTAAAATTCATTTGGAACCAAAAGAGACCTAGAATAGCAAAGGTAATCCTGGCCATCAAAAGCAGGTCAGGAGGCATCACAATCCCTGATTTGAAATCATACTACAAGGCTACTGTAATAAAATCAGCATTGTACTACCATTGTACAGATCTGAGGACGAGTGGAATAGATTAGAAAATGTGGCTACAACTGCAAACACTCCTCCACCTTTTTTTGACGAAGGAGCCAAACATGTTCACTGGAAGAAAGATAGCCTCCTTCTATAAATGGTGCCGGAAAAGCCGGCTCTCTACCTGCTGCAGATTAAAACTAGACCCTTGTCTATTACCATGCACTAAATTAAAGTTAAAAGTGATCATAGATGTAAATACTAAAGCATTAAATATTAAATCTACTGGAATAGAAAGTAGGGAGAAATTTTGAAGACATAGGGGTAGACTAAGACTTCGTGTACAAAACCAAAACGGCAAGGGAAACATTTCAAAGCATTGATTAATGAGATCTCATCCTATTAAAAAGCTTTTGTACACCACAAAAATTACCAATAGTGTGAAAAGACAATGCACAGAGTGGCAAAAATTTTTTATATAACTGTCGCTCAAACAAATGGCTTATATATAGAACATATAAAGAACTGGAAAAAATCAGAACCCCTATATTCAAATATCCAATCCAAAAATGGGCATCTGAGATGAATATGCACTTCTCAGATGAAGAAATACATATGGAAAATAAATACATGAAAAATGTTCAAGATCATTGGTCATTCAAGAGATGCAGATTAAAATAACAGTAGGATTCCATTCATTTCATTCCAGTAAGAATGGCTATCATCAAGAAATCAACCAGTAACAAATGCTGGAGGGGCTGTGGAGAAAAAGGAACCCTTTTCCACTGTTGGTGGCTATGTATACTGCTGCAACCACTTTGGAAATGAGTTGAGAGCTTCCTCAAAAAACTAGGAGTAGAGGTCACAGTCCACCTAGCTATTCCCCTTCTGGGTATTTTCCCAGAAGATTTAAAGTATCATACCACAATGATATATGTGCACCCATATTTATAGCAGCACAATTTACCATAACAAAATCTTGGAAACAACCCAAATGTCCATCAACTGAGGAATGGACATAAATGATATGATATTTTTATACAATGGAGTACTACTCAGCTATAAATAAGGATAAACTTGAGATATGTATAGGGAAGTTGATGTCACTTGAATCTAAACTCATAAGTGAAATAAATCAGTCTTGCATGTGTAAGCATCATATTGTCTTCCTAGTATAAGAAACTTAAAGAGTAAATAAGATTCAAAATGTACAATAAATATTGTGAAATGGGACAAAAATGCTTAAAAGAAAGAGAAACTGGAATGGAGAAAGGAGAAAAGAAGGAAGGGAAAAGGAAATATATATATATACATATGTACACACACACATATACACACACATAAATGTGTAGCACACAAGATGCTTAGTATAGTTATACTACTATTTGCTATTAACTCATTGAAAGGAAGGGTTTATGCCTGTGTTTTTGATCATTTTTTATGCCTATATCTTGTAATATGAGCAACTACTTTGAAGATAATAATACACAATGTGCTAACCATCGTTCTCTCCTGCAATCTCATTTTGAGATTTTATATCATCGTTTATTTTTGTTTTCTTTAAAATAAAAAATAAAAAGTGATGTTAAACTTCACAAGGGCTGATACACGAAGTTCATGCTGCTAGCAAATACCAGAAACTAACTGGCATCCAAGCTGATAAGATTTCAAAGACTTTCATATTTCAGAGAACTGTGATGATGCTATCTTATGTAAGTATCAATACGCTTTAAAGTTAATTTTGCAATTCAATTGATCCATGGATGTTAGTATAACATTGATCTTCAAAACCTGTCGCAATGTCCTTTCTCTGATCACTCTTATTTTTTCTAGAAGCCACAAAAGGAGAGCAGTTTAACTATTTAAGGAGTTAGGAAGAAAGAAATATGAAGAATATGCTCCTTATTTTCTGAAAACCCAGAATGTATAATCACTAACAACTTTAGGGATTATAAAGGCTCTCAGTTAATTTGTACTATTCTAATTTTATTCTGTGCACATATTTATGTAAAATAATTGGATATGCCCTAGATAGAATGAATACTTGTAGAGACACCTAGCATGACATTTTTTCCACACTAAATGAAACCCTATAAAAATGATGGGAAATGTTTTCTATTTCTGCTATGATGGTTCTCAGAATCATGACATATGGAAAAGTTAATTAAAGTGCTTTTATAAAGGTATATCTCTGGTCTCCCAAATCAGAATCTTCAGAGTGTTTGCGTGTGTGTGTGTCGGAGGAGGGTAGATTACTGCAGTGATACAAGTGGCCACCAGGAAGTTCTGATTCTACAGACAATTTTTTTTGTTCCGATTTTCCTACCTTCAGCTGTGTATTTCTCAGTTCTCCACAATTCTTAATCTGTTTTCCCCTCCACACTATTTGATTTTTCTCTAATCCGTATCCTGCCAAAAACTCACAATGACTAGACCTTATCTGTCACCCAGAACACAGACAATGAATACACACTTAGGACAAGCGCTGCCACCATTTGCGCAGCAGAAGCGCTAAGACACACACACACATACACACACACGTACATTATCGTACAAAGCTCCACGTCAGAAGTGTACTAGAAAGTTAAAAATATCTGAATTCCTGAACTAAATACCATTCTTAAAAAAAAAAAAAAACCAGAAAAGTTTAGAAATAGGCCCAAACCCTTGTATTTGTAAAACCTATTTGCTATATGATTGAGACTCTGGTCAGTCTTCCCTTGAGTCTGATGTAAGGACTCTATCACAGAGACTGCATGTTATTTACTGGAGCCTGCTCATAACTGTTGCGCTGTTACTATTTTATGTGTGATATGAAGCATCTTCCACATCATATCGAAACTCTCCAAATTGCAAGTAAGAAGTGACCATTTGATTTCTCTTTGGAATGTATATATAACCTGTAGACACAATACACATTTCTAGGATTTCTTTCCTATTTGGAAGAGTTTTAAACACTTGAGAAAATACGTTGTAGTTACATAGATAAAGAAAAACTCACCCATTTAGCTGAATAAACAAATGCAAGTCATCCTGAGAAATAAAACATTCAATGGTAGCATTAATATAATGACATATAATTTCTGAGGATTTATTACTATAATCTTTACCTACTTGACTGTGTTGCGATCCAGAACTAGATAAATTTTATTTGTCTAGTACCTTGACCTAACAAGATGGTTAATCATCATTCCACTGATTTTTAAAAACTAAACAAACCAAATATTTAAAAAGGGACTTTCACCAAGAAAAACAGTTAGACTTATTGCAGTTGCTGTAGGATTCTAGATTCAGGTAAGAACCTTTTAGATTCTCTAATTTCAATATTTCTTCTTCATAAGAATGTCTCTGTGGGATTTGGTGGCCCTCATCTATAATCCCAGTACTCAGGAGGCTGAGGCAGGAGAATCGCCATGAATTTGATACTGGCCTGGGCTACATAGTGAGTTCAAGACTAGCCTGGACTCATTAGTGAGATCCTGTCTCAAAATGTTAAAAAAAAACAACAAAGAATTTCTCTGGTGGCCAAGGAAATATGTTTAGTTCCCGTTATACATATTACAAATTTTATATTTGTGTACCCAGATTTTCTAAGCCCTCAGGATCTATTAAATATTCATTCTGGAGATAGATGTTCTTCAGATTTATTTAATATAAAATTATAAGAAATTATATTTTTATCGTATAAAAATAAATCCTTATTTTTCTGTTTCTTTCTAACTAGTCTGAGAAGGTAGACCTGTAATCACCTTCATAAAATGTGGTACTAGACAGTTATTTAAACCAGCTCCATGCATAGATTTATTAGCAAAGATTCCATATTTCATTTATTGAATCTTAACTGGATAAGGGAGGGTAAAATTTAGTTGGTAAATGTAGACAATGAGAATGTGTCCCCAAGTCACTTAACCGCCTTTACTTTGATTTTTTTCACGCCAAAATTAAATCCATATGGAGGGAAAGAAAACTATTCTTCAGATATAGTAATTGTTTCTCTAATTGCATGAGAAAAAATCAGGTCAACAGAGCTCCATAGGCATAATCTAGCAATGGGATACTTGGAGACTCAGACTGTAATGGCAGTGTGGTGAGTCGCCGGCTCTGCCCTCCAAAATAGATGAGAAATACATGGTTCTCTCGGCAGTGTTCAGCTGGGAACCATGTTGTCAGTGGGTCATGTCCCTCCTGATTCTGCTTCTCCAGTTAGTTCAGGCCACGCACTGGCCAGGCGTGGGCCACATCAACAGCGATCACAGACTGCCTGTGTGTGTGACCTCTGGAAGGGCAGGGTGCAAGTGAAGCCCAGACCCCAACTCCGGTGTCAGCAGCTTGTGGGGCGCCCACAGCAATGGGATCCTTGGGAGCACTATTTTTCTATGACCCCTGAAATAGTGAAAGCTTGACCCAGGAAGTAGAGGTTGCTGAGATTCTGACCACTATCACCAACTGAAAAGGATGGGGCTCTTTCCTTCTGGGAAGAATTACTATGCGGTATCCCAATACCCAGGGCCTTCTGTACTGGTAGCAAATATTCATTTCTGTGTGTCATTCTGAACTCTCAGAAAAAAGTACATCCAGAAAAACCTATGTTAAATGCCTCCAAATTATACTTAAAATGCCATGGCAAAGTAGAAAGTTTGGGATGTAGACAGTCTATACAGATATTATATTTTTAAATGATGTAAAACAATACAAAGTTTAATTTCTGTAATTTAAATGTTTTTGTCATGTAAACTGATTCTGCATGAGGTAGCTGTTGTTTCAAATTTCTCTCCACAATTTTATCTGCCTAACTAAATTATAATCTCCCTGAAGCTAGAACTTGTGTGATTTTCTTTCCTGCTTTGTGTTCACCATTCACTCAGTCCAAGAGAATATGGTAGACTCTGAATATGTATTAGCGATTGACTGATTGCTTCATGTTGATATTATGGGTTTTATTATTTCTAAATTATATATTGTTAAAGTGAAATAAATGATCCTTTTAAATCCTGGATAGGTGGTCATTCAAACCAACCATCAACAACAACTGAAAATATTCACGTATCTGTGAGTTAAACATGGACCAAGATAAGTATATGAATAAAACAACAGAGACAGTTTCTTCAAGGAAACGGAAAAGTAGATGCTGCGATGGATTCAAGGTGGGACGAGTGTCAGGAACCCAAACTAAAACAAGGGAAGAGAGAGATTTTATTTATAGAAAAGGCAACCAATTGTTGAAAAGAACATTACTTTTCATATTAGAATTTTTCAGCTGAAGCATACATTCAACTATTAAAAATGATCTACACGTTTATTTAAACATCTTTAAATATGATTAAGGTATTTTGTCAGTGATATTTTGAAACCCAGCTGTTCATTAATATAGAAATGTTAGAAATGTTTTAATATCCTCACTTAGGTTCTTAACCAAGAGATGATTATAAATGTGATTAAAAGGAGGTGTTGTGCAATGTGTAGTATAAAAGAATCCTTATAAGTAACATCTAAACTTAGAGGATTAGTGTGTTGTGAACTACTTTGCAATCTTGACCTGTTTAAATATTGTTTTCTTAAAGAAGAACATTCTTTAGTTTGAAATTTTAAGTAATATAGAAGGAAAGAACATACCACTAACAAAAAAAAAAATGTGCAATGATCAAAAGACCTAGCCCAGAAACGTACTTGATGACTTAGACAATGTATTCAATTCTTCAATTTGCAAATTGGCAAAAGTAGTTATGTATTTTCCTTTTGTCACAAAATTTGGGGCATTATATGATATTGGCACTTACATAAATAGGAGAAGTACTTGCTAAGCAGAGAGCAAATGAAGAAACCAAACATTAATATATAACTTTTCAGATTGGCTTTAACACTTAAAATATACTTCTAATGTTCCTCCAGGTGTTTTTCATGGTGTGATATCCAGGTTTTTTTAATCACTGAAAAGTATACCATTGTATGACTCTACAACAGTTTGCTTACCTATTTACCTATTGAGGACATCTTGGTGGCTTTCAATTTTTGCTGATTATGAAAACAGCTTCTATAAACATTGCTATGCAGGTTTTTGTTTGGACATAGTTTTCAATCATTTGAGTAAATACCAAAGACTGTAACTACTGGATGGCATAGTAAGGCTATTTTTATTTTTGCAAGAATCTATCAGACTGTTTTCGCAACTGACTACAATTCTCATTTCCATCATCCAAGAATAAATAAATAAATATTATTGCTCCATAGCTGGAGAGACTTAAGTATTGCCTGAGTTTTGAGATTTAGCCATTATAATAATTAGTGGTAGCGCATTGTTTTAATTTATGAATTCTTAATGATATCTGATATTCAAAAGCATTTCTCAATGTCTATTTTCTAACTGTATATCATCTCTAAAGAAATATAAGTCCATCTGTTTTACTCATATCATAATTTTGTGGTTCTTCCTACTATTAGTGACCTTTAAGAGTTCTTTGTGTATTTGGGATATAAGTTTTTCATTGGGTATATGATCCCACTCTCTTCTGGACTCTTGCTTTTGATGAGGAACTGGTTTTCAGTAAGAAATGATTATGTATGATGAGTTAGTTGCCTTCTACTTTTAAGGTTTTCTCTACTTTGGCTTTTGATAGATTGCATATAATGTATCTCAGAATGGATTTTTAAAAATTTATTTTATGTGTGGTTCCCTGAACTTCTTTAATGGTAAAATTCATGAATTTTTTCATATTTAGGAAGTTAGCTTTTTTTTTTTTTTTTTTTTTTTTTGAGACAGTATCTTGCTTTGTAGTCCAGGCTAGCCTTGAAATTACTATATAGCTCAGGGTGGCTTGAATGCACAGCAATTCTGCCTCAGCCTCCCGGATGCTGGGATTACAGGTGTGCTTGCCTAGCCATTATTTTTGAAAATAATACTTCTTCTGCTGTTTTCCATTATTCTACTCTTAGAATACAAATAATTTACATGTTGTTTCACATGATGATGTCCTGTAGGGATTTACATGATGTTTATTTTTCTTCTTTATCAGTCTTCTGGTTCTCAGAATATTTTCAACTGTGTTTTTATGTTTGCCGATTCTGTGTTCCACCTGTTCAGATCTGCTACTGAATTCCTGTCTTAATCCAGGCTGCTATAACAAATTGCTATAGTCTAGGTAGCTTAAAATTTCTTACAGTTCTAGAGGCTGTTAAGTATTAGATCAGGGTGCCAACATGATGGTTTGGTGAGGGCTCTTTCTCAGTTTGCAGATACCCAAATTCTCTTTACACACTCATTCGCAACAAAAACTCCTAGAGCCCCACTTCCAAAAAATATCACATTGCCACTGAAGTTTTAACAGAAACTTTGAGAGGACAAAACACTTAGTATATAACACACTGCTCATAAAGTTTTTTTTAGTTATTTTATTTTCTAACCTTTTCATATTTTAGCCAGATTTGCCAAGTTTAGTGATTAGTCTGAAGTGAAAATGCATGGTCTTCCTGGGTGTCTTAAGTGCATGTGTCATGGCCTGGGCATCTATGCAGCATTCTACATGCCTCCATTACCTGGTTGCTTTTGAATACCTTTATCCCCCCCCACCCCCCCAAAAAAAAACACCTCTTGCTTGGCACTCATCCCAGCCATCTGGTGATGCACAAGTCTTAAACATAATCTTTCATTCCTACATCTGTAAGTTGTACTTCCATCTGCCTTATAATATTGTTTTTTTAGAAATGCCTGTCACTTTTTTTGGCCCATGTAGCTTCTCAATTGGATAAAATAGAGATGAGTAGTTTGTGCTGGCACTTTGGGTAGCCCTTAGACAAGGCAAGTCTGCACAGGTTTTGAGGATAACGCTTGGCCTGCTCCCACTGAAAATGGGGAACAGAGTCTTTCACTGAGAATATGTTCCATTTTCATAGCTGCTATTCTCTAGGAGAGGAAAAAGTGGTGCAGGTGAGCAAAAAGAGAAAATTTCTCTGCTATTTTTAAATTTCCCTTTTCTTGACTCAGTGTTCCCTTAATTGCTATAAACCTTGTTTTCCAAAGTTGTGATGTAATTATTTCTGATGATCCCTAGAAGTTTTTCTGTGTTTCTTTGTAAGAGGAGGAACTTGAGTAGTGACTACTTCATTATTATTATTGTTGTTGTTGTTGTTATGATTTGCATCTGGATGCTCTCTCAAAGCCTCATGTGGTCATGAGAGGCAGTCCTTTTGAGAGGCAGCTGAATCTAGAGTTTGTGATTGGCTCATTGTCTAATTCTGGGATTGGGGGTGTGAGTGTTATACCTGCCCTAGGGTGGGCAGCCCATGTACACTATAAGGAACGGAAAAGATGCTTGCACCTCCTCTCTGGCCTTGTTGTTTTTGCTGCCATTAATTGTTACCCATCTGCCACACCACCTTGGCCTAGAGCTAGCTAATTATGGACTAAATCTGTAAAAGCTGTGAACTAAGTAAACCTTTCTTCCCTCAATGTCATGCATCAGATAGTTTGTCTTAGAAATGAGAAAAGTAAATAAAACAGAATTTGGTATCAGAAGTGGGGTTGTTGCTGTAACTTTGCCTGACCGTGTTGTTCAAGAGCACTTGGGAATGGCTTGTGGGAAGAGATTGGAAAGGTTTGAAGATCCTATCTGAAGAAGCAGAGCTAGAACACCATAGGCTGTTCTGCATGGGAGAGTCTGGTCACAGCTCAGAAGACCTGAAAGCTGATAGAAATCCTGCTAGTCAAGACCAGGCATGTGAAGTTTCTGCAGGAAGGACTGCCTTGGCTCAAGTCCAGACAATGTGTCATGGCTTGGCAGAAAGTTTACCCGCATTTTGTCTGTGTCCAGAGACTTTGCCTGAGACTGGGATTAGGGATAGTGGACTAATTAATCTGGCAGAAGGAATTGCAAGGCAGTCAAATTGTTTTTTAAAGAGCAGAATATATTTATTGAGAGAAAGAAAGCTTCGTTCTGAGAGAGGAGCAGAAGGGGACCTGAATGGTTTGAAAAGGACCCTGCCTTTCCTAGGGATTGCATAGAGCAAATCCATGAAATGACGCAGGTCCAAGGTGGGGGAAAAATTGGTAAATCATAAGGTGGGCATGAGGTGGGACAAAACTATGGTCAGCCAATAAGATTACAAGTATAACTGCTTAGGTAAAACTGATTAAATTGAGATCAAATGGAGAAGTGAGTCACATAGCCTGAAGCAGAGGTGCGTATCTCCACTTGCAAGGTAAAGGTATCTTATCTTCCATATTGGCTCCTTAGAGGGACTGTCCCTGTCTGAAGGCAGTTGAATGTTGAGTCAGTGGCATGGCTACTGTTGGGGCCATTAGCCAGATTTATGTTGAGAATCAAGAGCAAAGAGCCCAATGTAATGATTTAAAACAGTGTGAATTTGGCCAGAAAGAAAGCTCTAGTAAAGTTGGGGACTGCAAAGATAAGGCAGAGATCTTGGTTGATGAAAAGGAAAAGGAGGACAGAAAGGATGGCTGGGGGCATTACCATAAACAGCAGAGCCCCAACCTTTGTAGCATCAGAACTGCAAATCAAAAGGGATCATACTTCATTAGTCCTAGTACTGCTAAAACATTTTTTGTTTTTATTTATTTATTTTTCTCTTTTTTGAGACAGGGTTTCACTATGCAGTTCAGGCTGGCCTTGAACTCACTATGTGGCCCAGGCTGGCCTTGAGCTTGCAGCGATCTTTCTGCTTCACCCTCTGGAATGCTGGGATTACAGGCATGCACCACCATTCCTGGCAATACCTTTTGATGATAAAAAATGTTGGTAAAGTTATAAAATAATGGAAGCCTCATATTTTGGTGGCAGAAATGTCAAATGTCTTTATTTATGTCTTTCTTTATGTCCCTTCCCTGCAACTCTTGGTCCCCTTTCCATTTGCAAAAGATTTATGTCCCTGTTTATTTTGCTCCTTGATTGATTTATGCTTTGAGTTTCTCATATAGAAGAAACTGCAATATTTAAGTTTTTCTGCCTGATTTATGAAGTTCTTTGGAAATTTAATTCTTCTTTAAGTGTTGAGTAGAATTTCCAGCGCAGCCATCAGTAAGGGGATTTTTCTTTTTTAATACGAGGATTCTGATCATTGTTTTAATGTCCTGACAAGTTATAAGTCTGTTCAGATTTTTATTGATTCATGATTGAGTTTGATAAGTTTTGTAGGAATTTATTCATTTCTTCTGGCTTTCCAATTCATTGGTGTATAATTTTTCCTGGTAGTCTCTTATAATTTTTTTATTTTGGAGACATACATTATTCTGTCTCTTCTTTCATTTTAATTTTAAGTATTTAAGTCTTTTCTTAGTCTAAGTAAAAGTTTTTAACTTTATTGATATTGGCAAGGTTTGGGGCTCAATGATGTTTTTTGAATTGTTTTTCCATCCCTCATTCCACTGATGTCTGTCCTCTTCTTTATTATTTCCTTCTTTCCCTTAGCTTTTGGTTTGGTTTCTTCTTTTTCTGCTTTATTAACAATCTAAAATGAGATTGTTAATTGAGATCTTCCTTCTTTTTCTATCGAATCACCGCAGACTATACATTTCTTTTAGTGCTGCACAACTCCACTGCTTGAACTTTGAATACATTGTATTTTTATTGCTGTTTGTCTTCAGATATTTTCTAAATTCCCTTCTACTTACTTCTCAGTCCATTGGTTGTTTAAGAATGCACTACCAGCATTAGCAGCACATGCACTAAAGTTGTTTAAGAGCATAATTTTAAATTCCACATATATTTTTGGTTTCCCTTTTTTATTTCTGCTATTGAGTTCTTATTTCCTTCCATTGTGGAGGGAAAAGACAGTTAACTGGCTAATTTGTAATCTTTTATATTTTATTAAGACTTGTTTTTGTGGTGTAAGCTGTGCTTGGTCTTAGGGAATATTTGATTTCTACTTGAGAAGGTTATGTTGTGCTGTTGTGGGATAGAGCATTTACATTCTCTATTTTTCTGTTAGGTTCAGTTAGTGTCTGGTGTTGTTCATGTCCTGTTTCTCAGTTGATTTTCTGCCTGATTGTTCTATTCATAACTGGAAGTGGAGATGGAAATTGCCTACAATTTTTGTCTTACTGTTTATTCTTTCAGTGATGTTGATGTTTGTACCACATGGGTGGGTATTTGTACATCAGGTGTGCTTAATATTGTATGTGTTCATTATTATTATCATTGTT
>PVLD010026394.1:0-22238 GCA_004027595.1 Dinomys branickii | reverse complement strand
AAATGCTGGTGAGGCTATGGAGAAAAAGGAACTCTTCTCCATTGCTGGTGAGAATGCAAACCGGTGAAACCCACTACAGAAATCAGTTTGGAGATTCCTCAGTAAACTAGGACTAGAAGTCCCATTCAACCCACCCATTCCCCTTCTGGGTATTTTCTCAAGAAGAACTGAAAACATCATATCACAGAGATATTATGTGTACCTATGTTTATAGCAGCGCATTTTGTAAAAGCTAAATCACAGAAGCAACCCAAATGCCCATGAAGAAAGGAATGGATAAAAAAGCTGTGGTGTTTTTATATAATGAAATATTATTCAGCTGTAAAGAAAGATATACATCGAAGCTTTTACAGATAAATGGACACAACTAGAGACCATACTCATAAGTGAAATAAAATCAGACCCCCATGTGTAAACACGGTATTGTCTCACTAGTGCAAGAACCTGATAGAGTGAATAAAATCTAGGAGGTACAATAGACATTGTGAAATGAAAAGAAACTGCTCAAAAGGAAATAACTGGGATGAGGGAAAAGAGAAAAGAAAGAAGGGGACAATATGTATATATGTATACACAGGATAGCTAACATAGTTGTACTAGTGACTTTCATTACTCTATTGAAATGTTTAAGTGTTTTATCAGTCTTATATGTCTCTGTTTGTTAATCTGAGTATCCAATTTGAAAATATCAATATGTAATACAACAACCATTGTTAAATTCCTATCACCTTGTCTGAAATTCTGTATTGCTTGTATTGTTTTGTGTTATTTTCTAAATGTGTGTTTGTTAAAATGTTTTTGTTCATTTATCTTTGAAATAAAAACTAAACACTTTAAAAAAATAGCATCAAGAAAAATGAAATATTTAGGAATCAATATAATGAAATATTAGTTACTTTTCTCATTGCTGAGACAAAATGTCCAGCACCCAGAGTGAAAAGAGGAAAAGTTTATTTGGCTCCCAGTTTGTAGAGATTTCAGTCTATACTTGGCTGGCTCCAAGGCAGAATGGCATGGGAGAGGAGCATCATAGAAAAGAAACAGTTCATGGCAGGCAGAAGGCAACAAAGCAGCAAGGCAGCAAGGAAACAGCAAGCAGAAACTGATAAGCAGGGACCACAGCAGCCTTCTTTCCCTCCCTTACATTCTATCCTGGCTACTCTCCCTTAGGGCAGACAGCACTCATACCCCAAGTGGGGCACCCTTAATCTTAGCATCTCTCCAGGCATCAATCCCAGCATCAAACCCAATAGATCCAGCCACCTCCAAAAACTCCACCTATGACTATATAAGGTTTTGGTGAGACACATAGATACAAACCATAGTAGTACTCTGTGTAGAAGACCTCAAAAGTTCCATCAAAAGACTTCTAGACTTAATGACCAAATTCAGTAGTGTAGCAGTACACAAAGACAACAGTCAAAAATCAGCAGCATCTCTGTACATAAATAAACTCACTGAGAGAGAAATCAGGGAAACAACACTTTTGCAATGGCATTAAGAAAAATGAAATACTTAGGAATGAATCTAACAAAGGAAGCAGAAAACCTTTACATTGAAAACCACAGTGCTTTTAAAAAGGAGATCAAAGAGGGTATCAGAAAATGAAAAGATAGCCCTTGTTCTTGGATAAGCAGAAGCAAAATAGTGAAAATGGCCATACTCTCAAAACTGCTATATAGATTTAATGCAATCCCAATCAAAATAACAATAGCATACCTCACAGTAATAGGGAAAACAACTCTACAATTCATTGGAACCAGATAAAAACTAGAATAGCACAAGCAATTCTGGGCAACAAAAGCAAGGCAGGGGGCATCACAATCCCCAACTTAGAATTACACTACAAAGTTACTGTGATAAAACCAGCATGGTACCATACAAAAGCAAACAGCCAAATGGATTAGTGGAACAGACCAGGAGATACAGAAACAACTCCAAACACAATCAGTTACCTTATCTTTGACAAATACCTTTACTAGAACAAACAGACAGCCTCTTTAATAAATGGTTCTGGGAAAACTGGCTTTCCTCATACCAAAGATTAACCCTAGATATAACTCTCACCATGCACTGAGCTAAAATCAAAATGGAGCAAAGATCCAAATATTAAAACAGAAACACTTAATCTTCTGGAAGATTAAATAGTTAGAACTTTTGAAGATATAGGTGTGAGAAAAGATTTTATAAGCAAAACCAGATCACACAGGAAACATTATAAAGAATCAAAAACTGGGATCTCATCTTACTGAAAAGCTTTTGCACAGCAAAAGAAACTACCAACAAATGTGAAGAGACAACCCATGGGATGGGAAAAGATTTTACCAACTATTTCTCAGAGAAAGAACTAATATTAGAATATATAAAGAAGCCAACAAAATCAGAACCCCCAAATTTAAAGACCCAGTCTAAAACCAGGCATCTGAAATGAGTAGATATTTCTTAGTTGAAGAAGTACAAATAACAAATAAATATATAAAAAATGTTCAACATCACTGGTCATTCAAGAGCTGCAAATTAAAACAACACTGAAATTCCATCTCACTCCAGAAATAATCAATATCAAGAAATCAACTAGTAACAAAGGCTGGTAGGGCTGTGGGGGAAAAGGAACTCTTCTCCACTGTTGGTGGGAGTATAAAGTGAGGTTTACTCTTTGTTCTTGTTGTTGTTTGTTTTTGATAAATGCTTTAGCACCAACAAGATTCCAGAGAATGACTTTTTCCACCACAATGCTAATACAACTCCTGTCTTTGTTGAACATGTGGTTGTTCTTGGTCCTGTGCATGGTGTTGTGGTGGGTGGTATCATATGCAAGGTTGACCTGTGCGGAAGTTCTGAGCAAGATGATCACCACTGATTCTACAAAAACTAAGACATCTGAAACAAAAGACTACTGCTACATGACAACCCTAGACTTTATCCTGTATTATTTGTATTCTCTTTCTGTCTATTGTATGTAAAACACCATATTCATTTCCATCTCCTTTTCAAAGACTTGAGCTTTGTTTCAAACTGTTGCAAGATGTATTATTTTCCCTTTGGCTGCTGTAATAAATGACAACAAAACTGGGGACATTTAGCAACAGAAATTTAATTTTACAGCTCTGGAAGCCAGAATTCTGAAGTCTATATCACTGGACCAAAAGCAAAGTGTCAGCCGGGTCGCCCTTCCTACATTGGTTCTAAGGAAGAATCAGTTGCTCATTCTTTCCAGCTTCTGGTGGCTACTAGCATTCCTTGGCCGTGGCCATCAATGTCCCAATCTTGATGGCCAGCATCTTCAAATCTTTTTGCTGTGCTTCATTGTATAATTGGTATGTTTACGAGTCAACAGAACACGTTTGAGTGTTCTTCAAGAGGAACATGAAGGTTGGAAATGGAGAAATAAAATACTTAAATTCAGAAGAAGATTGAGACTAACAATATAGTTTCTGGATAAATAGGGGCAGGGTACTTTAGCAGACAAAGGGGGACAGGAGAGTAATACTTTAGCTGAGGGTAACAGGGAACCTGGTTACACAATGATCACCATTAAGATTCTAGAGGATAAACTTTAAGCAGGGAGGACTATTGTCTATTCTTCATTTTTAAGCACAGTTTACTTTACATGATAAGACTCTCTTCACCACTTCATAGAAAAGTTCCTTTATTTTCTGATTTGGTGTGAAGGCAGCCATCCTCTAACATACACTATGACTCCTGTAGTTTCCAGAAGAGAGTCTGAGAATTTTTGAGTATTATTACCAAAGAGTGGGAAAATGGTAGTCAGGACTCTCAGGACCTATGCTGCTTTCAAACTAGCACTGTTTTACATTCCTACCATCTGACTATTTTGTTCTATGCATTTTCTCATTGCTAACCCTACCAAAACCTTAAATTCTTCCTCTTTTCCCAAACTCTGCCATTGTCTTAGATGATATCCATTTGGGCAACCGATGTTAGACTTCATGGTGCCACTGTGACCTCCATTCAACCCAGGGGAGACTATAGTCTTTAACTTCTTTTATATGTTTTTGAAATTTGACCCTGTTGGCCATTCACTTCTCTGAAATGCTCTTCACATGTAGAACTTCTGTCTCTCTGGATGCTTCCTCTTTGCCTCTTTCATGCACTTTCTTATTCTAAAAGTTTTAGTAATCCCTCAAGTTCCTTTCCCCAGATTGCTTGTCTGTAGATCATTTCAACCATTCCCATGGTTTCATCTACTATCAATATGCTGAGGACTCTCAAATATGACTCTCCAGACAAGCTCTCTCCCATGAGTCCCAGACCCACATATACAACATTTAACTGTACATTTTCTACCTTCATATTCTTCCGACACTTCAATTTCAACCTAATCAACCTAACTCACTATCTACCATCTGCAGTGTCCCTGAGACTGTATGTTACCATTTTTATTTTCATTGATTTAAATTCTTCCTATCTTTGCACCCCTTAGGATCACAGTGAGCCTTTGAATTCTTACTTGTATTTGTAAATATAGTATTTTATTGAAGTGGAAAATATAGAAAAATCTATAAATCTTGTGTGCAGCTTTATGAATTATCAGCAAATGAGCATCCCCAATCCATCATCTGTGTCTAGAACGAGAGCACTCATTATCTCTCAGAGGCTTAGCATGTGTGCTTTGCCAGTCACTTGCATCTCCCTCCTACATCACAAATTAGTTTAATCTGTTTTCTAAATTTATAAAAATGGAATTAAAAATATCAACAATATTCTCCACAGAGCTAGAAAAAGTTCTTTTAAACAAATCCCCAAGATTCATATGGAAGCAGAAAAAGACCCAGAATAGCCAAAGCAATCCTGAGTAAAACCAGCGAAGTGGGAGGCATCATAGATTTCAGATTGTACTACAAAGTTACACTATCAAAAACAACTGGTACAAACATAGACACAGAGAACAGTGAAAGAAAATATAAGACACAGAAACAACTCAACATACCTAAAACTATGTTTTTGGAGAAAGGATCCAAAAACACATATTGGATAGAAGATAGCCTCTTTTTAAAAAGGGTGCTTGCGGGCCAGGGGATATAGCTCAGCAGCATAAGCGCCTGCCTGGCAAATGCAAGATCCTAGGTTTGCTTCCCAGTACCAAAAAATTTTTTTTAAAAATAGAAAAGGGTACTTAGAAAACTGGACATCCATATGCAGAAGACTGAAACTAGATTCCCTAATCTCCTTGAACTAAAAGTAAATCAAAATCAAAGAGTTAGATATAAAAGGAGAAACTTTAAAACTTCTAGAAGATACTGTTATAGGCAGCGGAGTGAGATAAAAACATTATAGGCAGTCGGACAGGGCTGCGCCCTGGAAGGAGCCAACACAAAAGATAAGACACCTGTGGGCCAGACCTCAAGACAAGGGGGGCTAAACAGGTGCAGCCACATACCCCCTAGATGTAAATGTCAAAAATTGATAAATAAGTAACAACTACCTTCAAAGAGCCAGGAAGTCACTGGCCTGAACTCCCACAGAAAAAGCCCAGCTCTACATTCATGCCTGCTTGCTATGTGACTCACTTCCCCATTTGATCTCAGTCCATTCAGTCTTACCTGGACAATTATACCTGTAATCTTATTGGTGGACCATAGTTTTGTCCATTTCCCCGACCTTGGACCCACCTCACCTCATGGTTTTTCCCTATAGAAGTCCCTGGAAAAGACAGAGTCGGGGGTAACCCACTCGGGCCCCCCTTCTGTCCTTCTCTTGGGTAGAAGCTTTCTTTCTCTCAATAAATATATTCTGCTCTTAACCTCCGTTGTTCCTAAAATTCATTCTTCGGTTTTAGAGAACACGAACTCATCTGATATCATTCGGGTTGGGAGATTTATTTTCCTGTATCATTTTGGAGATCACCACCGAGATACTTAGACGGAGGTAAGAGTTTGCTTTTCTTTCATAGACTCTGGATTGGGACTCATTTAGGTAACATTTTTATGCTTCAAATTGTTATGCTTTTGCCTGTTGCTTATAATTGCTTATGCTTTGTCCTTTTACATACTTTTGTTAATATGTTGATAAATCTAAGTTAGAATATGACAAGGTTATAAGGTTATGATATTTCTTTAATGAGACGTTTTATTCCTGTTTTGTTCTGGTATATATTGTGTTTGATGCATTTGAACTAATTGCTAAATGTACTGGTTTTCCATCCTTGATATTGTTCAGCTAGGGAGAGTAATATTAGAATGCTCCTAGTGGATTTTAATATAAACTGTAAGATGGGTATCTTTAAATCTAGCTCAGACTTAGAAAAAGAACTGTAGTCTGTTCCAACTAAGTTAAGCCCGTAGAAGATGAGCATTTATTAATGCCAAAGACAGGGAAGTCACCTTAGAGAAAGAGCACATACCCCATCTCTGGGTCAGATGAGACATCGGAATTTTGCCCGTCCAGGAGAACACACATAAAACCCATGTCCTGGTTTAGTGTTCTGGGCAAGTCTCCCTAGGGAGGCTGAACTTGAGACACAATGGAAAGAACCGACTTCTGGGTGACGCCAGAAGGAGCTATCTCCAAAAGCAGCACACTTATGGGACCAAAACATATTTAGTCTAAGGGAGGATCTCCAACCTTTTCTCTTCTCTTAGGTCTAGTGCAGATAATCTTGTTCAGGCTTTTAACTATCCCTTATAAAAATTTTGACAAACAATGGTCACTCTGCCAGCTAATTGAAAGCTCTTAGAGCAGCTGCCACTCTTCGAAGCAGAGGACAGGTTTCCCCAGCATCTCTTTGGTGAATCCCCATTAAAGCCACTGGCTGATGAAATGTTGACGGCTGGATTCCTTTCTGGAGACTGATCTTTGGTGTGTAGGCCAATAGAAACTGAGAGCTGAGGGGTTGTGGCCAGGGCTACTCTCTGGCAGATCCCAAAGTCTTCTGCATATGCATGTCCAATGACTCCTGACCGCTGAAAAAATCTCCACTTATCTATCACACCTATTTCTCTCTGCCAGTAGACTAGGAATTCTCCATAAACTCTACAGTCGAGCCACCCTTCAGAAACTAGGCTGAGGCAATTTACAACAATTTACATTTCACAGGCTAGGAGGGGAACAATTCACATTTGTGCCTTACATATGCTAACTAAGAGTAAAGAGGTTCTTATCTGTCTTAACTACCTTCCCTTTAGCATTATTTAAATATGATTGCTAGATGGTAAATTTGTTTAACCTGTGAACTTCAAAGTTTAAAACATAGTCTTGTCTTGTTGTTAAGAAAGGTTGCCTAGGTGATTAGGTAATAAACCCAGGTGGCTGGAGGCTTTGTCCAGTGCACGGGGCAAAACTCTTCTAGCCAGTTGTTGGTTCTATTTAAGAGGTGATCTCCTTTGTGGCTCAAAAATATCTAAGCACTTCCAACTTGCCTTTTTAGGCCTGTGTCCAAAAAATAAAAATAAAAATAAAAATAAAAAAGCAACAGTTTATTACAAAGATATGCTTCTGCTGGGGATATTCCTGTTACCAGGCCAATTGCAACTTAGCTTGTAGGAGTAAATACACAGTTCATGAGTTTTCTGGGAGGATAGAATTGCGCGTCAGTTCGAGGGTGGATAGGCTGATCGGATTTTGTCCTCTGCTCTCTCCAGACAGCATCCACCTGCCCTGGAGTGGAATCTACTTAAGGGATGCCTTAAGGGTACAAAGACTAATTAGAGATAGAAAGGAGACGTCCAACCTCTCTCTTCTTGTCTTTACAGACCATGGGGAACTCAGAGTCAGAATTGCTTACTCCTCTGACATGTGTCATTAAGTATTAGAAGATGTTTGATCCTGACTTCTTAAAAAAGAGCCGTTTAACATTTTTCTGCAAACGTGTGTGGCCTGCTTATCCCCTAGAATCAAAATGGAATACAGAGGAAAGTATTAATTATGATACTATTTTACAACTAGAAAGATACTGTAAAAAGGAAGGAAAATGGTCTGAAGTGCCATACGTTCAAATTTTCTTTGGGTTAATAAGTAGTCCTTATTTACTTTCAAAATGTAAAAATGAGCCATAGGAAAACAGGACATCTCAGATTCCCAAGGCACCCACTATACTGGAGCCTGAGATTGCTCCTCCCCAATATTCAGAGTTGGAGGACCAGACAGCTTTAATCAAGGCCTCACCCACCATTCCTGAACCTTGCCCTTCTAAGTTAGAGGATAAAGCTTCTAGACCAGCTGTAATAAAGCCTCTACAGAACTATACCCTTCCTTAGCTGAGTTTAGACAAACTTCTCAAGGACAATATCCATTACAAGAGGTAAATGGACAGTTTGGAACTGCCAGAGTTCATGTGCCTTTTTCTCTCAGTGACCTAAAACAAATAAAGTTAGATCTTGGAAAATTTCTAGATGACCCTGATAAGTACATGGAAGTATTTAGAGGCCTCACTCAGACCTATGAGCTAGACTGGAAAGATATAATGTTACTCTTAAATCAAACATTGACCCCTAATGAGAAAGAGGCAGCACTACAGGCTGCTATAGCATTTGGAGATGAATACCATATTATTAATTTCAGAAAGCCAGAAGAAAGACAAGAAGGGGAACTACCAGTTCCCACTGGAGCTCAAGCTGTCCCTATCCAGGACCCCTACTGGCCTAGCAACCATATGGAAAACTGGAATAGGAGACACTTTCAGACATGTATTCTTGAAGGTCTAAGAAGAATAAGAGCTAAGCTTGGCTGGGGATATAGCTCAGTTGAATAAGCACTTGCCTGGCAAGTGCAAGGTCCTGAGTTCGAGCCCCGGTACCACAAAAAAAAAAAAAAGAGCTAAGCCATTCAATTATTTTAAACTGTCAGCTGTCCAACAAGAAAAAAGGGAACACCCCTCTGCTTTCTTAGATCGCTTACAAGAGGCATTGATATAACATACTTCCCTAGATCCTAATTCATTAGAGGGAAAAGCTATTCTTAAAGATAAGTTCATTACTCAGTCAGCCCCAGATATTAGAAAAAAGCTACAAAAAAAAGCTTTTGCCCCAGATAGTTCCCTGGATGTGTTAGTAAAGATTGCCTCCTCAGTATTTTACAACCGTGATGAGGAGGAGGCCAAAGAGAGAAAACAAAGAGACTGAGAAAAAGCAGCTGCCTTTGCAGTGGCACTAAGAGAAACAAACCCTAAGTCTGATTCTCGGGGCCTCAAGAAATCAACGACTACCTTGGTCTGCTACTGCTGTCAGAAGCCAGGCCATCTTAAGAGGGACTGTCTTAAAAAGCCCCCTGGGCCATGCCCTGACTGCAAAGGTGACCACTGGAGGTCGGACTGCCCTCTGAAGTGAAGGCCCCAGAGTTCAGACCCATCCTACCAGTTGGTCCAACAAGAATGAAGGGGCCCGGGGCACCCTGTGCCCTCTCCCTCTGGCCAGACTGTCATCTCCACGGAGGAGCCCCGGGTAATCATGACTATAGAGGGAAAAAAACCCAGCCTATTGCTGGACACTGGCGCAAGTCTCTTGGTCCTTCTTTTCAATCCTGGCCTTCCTTCCAGTCGCCATACCTCAGTGAAAGCAGTCACTGGAGAGGAGGTAATTCGCTATTTTTCACAACCTTTAGGCTGTAACTGGAATGGTTTTCTTTTTTCACATTCCTTTTTGATAATGCCTGAAAGTCCAGTCCCTCTTTTGGGAAGACATATTTTATCTTGTTTAAATACTATAATATATATGCACCCAGGTCAGATACACTGTCTTCCCCTTGTGGAGACAGAAATAAATCCTGAAGTATGGGCTACTAAAGACAGAATAGGTAGGGCATTGAAAGCTGCTCCAGTACAAATATATCTCAGAGATTCTACTATTTTCCCTAATCAGAGACAATATCCTTTAAAACCTGAAGTTAAAAAAGGGTTGTTGCCTATAGTTGATAACCTAAGGACACAAGGTTTACTCAAGCCCTGTAACAGTCCATGCAACACTCCAATTTTGGGAATTCAGAAGCCCAATGGGGAATGGAGATTAGTGCAGGACCTTAGATTGATAAATGAGGCAGTAGTGCCAATTCACCCAGTCGTACCTAACCCATATACACTCCTTTCTCAAATTCTAGGAGATGCCAGTTGGTTTTCAGAGTTAGATTTAAAAGATGCTTTCTTTTGTATTCCTTTACATGGAGATTCCCAGTTTCTCTTTGCTTTTGAAGATCCTCATGACCAGGCCTCTCAACTGACATGGACAGTGCTCCCCCAAGGGTTCAGGGATAGTCCACATCTTTTTGGACAAGCACTTTCCCATGACTTGGCATGTTCTGAGTTTTCCCAGGTCACAGTGCTACAATATGTAGATGACATTCTTTTATGTGCCCCCTCAGAAGAGCTCTGTAGCCAAGGCACCTGTGCTTTACTGAACTTTCTAGCATACAGAGGTTATAAGGTTTCCAAGTCTAAGGCACAACTTTGTAGTCTTGAGGTAAAGTATTTAGGCCTCATCATATCCAAGGGAACCCGAAGGCTGGGAAAGGACAGAATTAAACCAATTCTTTCCTTCCTACAGCCCAAGATCCTAAGATAGCTAAGGGGATTCCTAGGCATTACAGGTTTTTGTCACCTCTAGATACCAGGGTATGGGGAAATTGCAATACCCCTCTATCAAGTTATAAAAGAGGTTCTAAAGACAGATACTCATATTTTAACCTGGGAACCCGATTCCCAAACAGCATTCCAAAAGCTTAAACAAGCTCTCCTAAATGCCCCAGCCCTAAGCCTCCCCACAGGACATCATTTCAATTTATATGTTGACGAGAGATGAGGTATGGCTTTGGGAGTACTTACACAGGATCGGGGACCCACTCAACAACCTGTAGGGTATCTGAGTCATGAATTAGACATAGCAGCAAAGGGACGGCCTTCTTGCCTTAGAGCCATGGCAGCTGGAGCTCTCTTAATGCCTGAAGCATCCAAGCTAACTTTAGGTAAAGATCTCACTGTGTATACGCTTCACAATGTGGCAGGACTTCCTTTGTCCAGAGGGAGCCTCTGGCTATCAGACAACCAACTTCTTAAATACCAGGCTCTGCTTCTAGAAGGATCAGCCATTCAAATAAAAACATGCTCCTCCTTAAGCCCTGCTACCTTTTTGCCAAAAAGGAGGAAATTGAGGCTGACAGACATGACTGCGAACAGATAATTCTCCATACATATGCAGCTAGAGAGGACTTAGTAGACACACCCCTTACTAACCCTGATTTGACCCTTTTCTGTGATGGCAGCTTCTTCATTGAAGATGGGACAAGAAAAGCAGGATATGCAGTGGTGACTTTATATCAGATTCTTGAAAGTTCCTCACTTGCACCTGGGACTAGTGCTCAGCTAGCAGAGCTCATAGCTCTGACCAGTGCCTTACAACTCAGTAAAGGACAAAAGGTCAATGTTTATACCGATTCAAGATACGCTTTCCTAGTATTACATGCCCATGCCGCTATATGGAAAGAGAGAAATTATCTAACAGCAAATGGATCCCCCATAAAGTATCATAAAGAAATAGATTATCTTTTAAGGTCTGTTTATATCCCCTCTGAGGTGTCAGTAATTCACTGTAAAGGACACCAAAAGGGAACAGATGAGGTATCTCAAGGTAATCAACTAGCTGATGCAACAGCTAAAAAGGCTGCTCGAGGGCCCCCTCTTCAGGCTTCTCTGATCTGAGAAGGGCCCCTTGATTGTACACGACCCAAATATTCACAGGCAAAAATCGAGTGGGCGCTCTCCCGTGGATGTCAGTTCCTACCATCAGGATGGCTACAATCAAATGATGATAAATTGTTCCTTCCAGGTGCTAGTCAATAGAAAATTAAGTCTTTATACCAAAGTTTTCATTTGGGGAGAGATAAGACCCAACAAATGGTCTCAAAATTATTCATGGGAAAAGGACTTTCCCAGACAATACATCAGATAAATAAAACATGTGAGATCTGCCAAAAACACAATCCTCTTAACCGAACCATAGCTCCTCCAGGTTTACAAAGACATGGTAAACACCCTGGAGAAGACTGGCAGCTTGATTTTACTCATATGCCAAAAAGTAAAGGACTTCAGTACCTATTGGTCTGGGTAGATACCTTCACAAACCGGGTTGGGGCTTTCCCCTGCAGAACAGAAAAGGCACAAGAGGTGGTAAGAGTTTTAGTCTCAGAAATCATTCCCAGGTTTGGACTTCCTAAGAGTTTACAGAGTGATAATGGACCTTCTTTTAAAGCAACAGTCACACAAAATGTCTCTCAGGCACTGGGTATCCAATACCACCTCCACTGTGCATGGAGGCCACAATCTTCAGGAAAAGTGAAAAAATAAATGATATCTTAAAAAGACATCTTCGTAAAATGGCTCAAGAGACTCACCTCCAATGGCCTTACTTACTGCCCCTAGCTCTTATCAAAATAGAAATACACCTCAGCTCCTAGGCCTCAGTTCATTTGAAATGCTCTATGGACGACCTTTCCTCACTAATGATTTTCTCTTTGACAGAGAAACAGATGCCTTACTAAAAGATGTCACTTCATTGGCTAAATTCCAACAAACTCTTCAACAGCTTACAGAGGCCCAGCCCAGAGAAAAGAAAAATCCCATATTCAATCCTGGAGATTTAGTCCTGGTAAAGTCTCCCCCTCATCTTCTCCTTCCCTAGGACCAACGTGGGAAGGCCCATACACCGTAATCCTGTTGACTGCTTCTGTGGTCAAAACAACAGGCCTGGATTCCTGGATACATCACACCAGACTCAAGCTCTGGGAACCAGAGACTGTTGCTGAGAGTGAACCACTCCGAGTACTCCTGTGAACCCAAAGATGATTTAAGATTCCTGTTCACGAAAAAAACAAAGTCTTCAGATAAGTGATGTTACTCTTGACCTTTTTACATACAATAACTTTACAGGCTGAAGACTGATTTGCAACAGATTGGTTTACTCACCCTGGAATTAGATGGGAAGCCCCCAATGACATTCATTGGTCTTGTGGGACCAATTTGTGGCCCTGGCTACCCCCTGGATGGATAGGAAGATGCACGTTAGGATTTGCCTGGTTACAAGGCAGGAGTGTCAAAACTATTGACAAACCTGCTAATTTACCCCACGTACAACACTGATGGTCTAGGAGCGTGTTTCACTGGTGTGATCACTTGGCCTCTATCTTTATCCCTTCCCTAGGGTTAGAAGATGTCATGCAGCACATCGAGGCCGTAACTAACTATACTCAGTGGGCCTTAAGTGACACCGCAGCTGGTCTCTCTCTCCTAAATGAAGAAGTAAAATTAATGAGGGAAGCTGTCCTCCAAAATCGGATGGCATTAGACATTCTAACAGCAGCACAAGAGGGTACCTGTGCAATTATAAAAACTGAATGTTGTGTGTACATTCCTGATCCCTCTGCTAATGTCTCAACTGCTATTCAAGATATCAGGCAACAAATCAATGATATGTCAGATTCTAAAAATCCCTGGAACTTATCCTCTCTATGGGAGGTCATTACTGGTTCCTCTTGGTGGAAATCTTTGTTAACTATATTCATAATAATCTTGTTGATCTTATTATTTGGCCCATGCATACTAAATTGGTTCTTTGCCTTTGTCTCCTCCAGATTTAAAGCTATACACCTACTCAAGATGAAAACGCCTGGTGTCTATCGAGGGCCTTTAGATAGACCCTCTGGAGAGTATCTCTAACTGCCGATCAACAACTACGACCCCTTTCAGCCTGAAGAAGCCAGAGTGGTTGTCACCCGTTACTCCCTCAAGGCAGTTCAGGTTACTTCTTCAGAGGGGGGAATGTTATAGGCAGCTGAGTGAGATAAAAACATTATAGGCAGTCAGACAGGGCTGTGCCCTGGAAGGAGCCAACACAAAAGATAAGACACCTGTGGGCCAGACCTCAAGACAAGGGGGGCTAAACAGGTGCAGCCACATACCCCCTAGATGTAAATGTCAAAAATTGATAAATAAGTAACAACTACCTTCAAAGAGCCAGGAAGTCACTGGCTTGACCTCCCACAGAAAAAGTCCATCTCTGCTTTCATGCCCGCTTGTTACATGACTCGCTTCCCCATTTGATCTCAGTCCACTCAGTCTTACCTGGACAATTATACCTGTAATCTTATTGGTGGACCATAGTTTTGTCCATTTCCCCTCCCTTGGACCTGCCTCACCTCATGGTCTTTCCCTATAAAAGTCCCTGGAAAAGACAGAGTCGGGGTAACCCACTCGGGCCCCCCTTCTGTCCTTCTCTTGGATAGAAGCTTTCTTTCTCTCAATAAATACATTCTGCTCTTAACCTCTGTTGTTCCTAAAATTCGTTCTTTGGTTTTAGAGAACACGAACTCGTCTGATATCATTCAGGTTGGGAGATTTATTTTCCTGTATCAATACCAGTGGGGAAACACTTGAAGTCACAGATGTAAGCAAAGGTTTCCTGAACAGAACTGCAAGAGCATAAGAATAAAACATGGGATTATACGAAATTAGAAAGCTTCTGGACAACACAGGAAATATCAGAGTGAAGAGACAACTTACAAAATGGTGGAAAAAAAAATACCAGCTACTCTTCTGGTGAAGGAATAATGGCTAGAATGTACAAAAACCTAAAAAATAAAAATTAACCTCTCCCCCCCAAAAAATGTCCCAGTCAAAAAATGGGCAAGTGATCTGAAAACACATTTCTCGAAAGAAGAAATACAAATGGGCAATAAGTATATGAAACAGTGTTCCACATCTTTAGCTATTAGAGAAATGCAAATCAAAGCAATTCTGAGAATCCATCTTATCCCGGTCAGAGGGCTACCAACAAGAACAGAAAAAGCCACTGGATCAGTCAGGGTTCACTAGAGAAATAGATATAACACAAGATACAGAAACGTACAAGAAATTACGTTTGGCTTACAGAGTTGGATGAGGAAGTGCAGAGGGTGTCCGCACACTGGAGATTAAAGAGCTCACTGCAGTGTCCATGCAAGTCCGTATCAGGAAGCTGATGGTCTGTGACGGAATGCTGAGGAATCTATACCCAAGGCCTGACAGCCTGCGCCAAAAGGCTGAAGAGTCCCAGGCGGAAGCCGAACGGTCCGCACCGGAAGCCCGGAGACGACCACAGGGAAGGTGAAGACCGGAGCTCCTCGGAAGAACCAGCAGCCGGTCCTTTTTGGACTCTCTTTTCTGTTGCAGCCTGCGGACCCTGAGGCAGGGGGGGTCCTCTCCACCCACACCCTCTGCATGCCTTCCTCTTGCGCAGGCTCAGGATGAATACAAAGCACCGTGGCTCCCTGCTGAGTCACTCAGCCAAACCTCTAGACTCCCCAGGTTGACACAATGTATCAACCATAACAGCCACAAATGCTGGCAAGCATGTGGGAAAAAGTAATCTTTGTACATTGTTTAGTGGGGATGGAAAGTAGCGCAATCACTAGGGAAATCAGTGTGGAGATTCCTCAAAAAACTAAAAATAGAAATTCTGCTTAACCCAGGTCTACTCCTCCTGAAAGAACTAGAAACAACACACGACAGTGGTTCATGCACATTCGTATTTGTAGCAGCACAATTCACAGCAGCTAAGCTCTGGAAACAGCCTAGACGCCTGTCAACAAATGAAAGAATAAAGAAAATGTGGTTTATATTCACAATGAAATATTATTCAGCCATAAAGAGGAGAGAAATCATGGCATTTATATAAAAAATGGACAGAGTTTGAACCCATGATATAAGTGAAATAAGTCAGACACAAAAATGTAAATATCACATATATTATGAGAAACCTAAAATATAAACAAACAAATGAATAAAATAAAGAAGAGATGGTAGGAAACAAGAAGACCCATTTTAAAGGTGGAGAAGGAGACTAGGAGGAGAGTGTAGGTAAAAAAGAAGGGGATAAAGGAATCAAAAATGACCAACATGCTATATGCATCTACCAACTCCCTAAAATAAATGTCCGTATTTTGTATTGCAAACATACACTAATAAAAATGTAATTTTAAAGAAAAATAAAAATGGCATTATAGAGTATACATTTGTGTCTGGCTTCTTTTGCTTAATGTTGTCTTTGAGAGATGTGCCCAAGTCCTACCAAGTCTACTATGTGAATATACCATCACCCATTTGTCCTTCTCTAACTGGTGGTTTTTACCTGGGCTGTTACTAGTTTGGAAACATCTGGATGCCATGTGAATATTCTGGTGCACGTCCCTCGGCACATAACCCTCTGCCAGCTTCTATCTTTTGGCTGCCATTTTTAATGCTTTAGTTAATGACTCGTTAAATACATGAGTCACACAAATACATTAGACAGCAAAGTAAAAATTAAAAAAGGTCTTACTATCTTGTAATAATTGACCAAAAGTAATGGAGTTCAGTTTAACAGGGATGATGCAAAATATTCTATTAGACTTTAACAAATGTATAAGTACACATAATATTTATCAGTTAAAACTGAAACAGGTCTAAATATGGGGTAATATGGGAAAGATTAAATAAATAATTACATATCTTCTGAGTGAAATACTAAGCTATATCTCATAATAAGAATTTGGGTCATTTAAGCATAAGAAAAATATTTAAGATACCTTACATAAAAATCACCACTGTACATATATATTATGATTATAATCTAATCACACACAGCACAACTTTGATAAAATTTTTAAAATACTGGAATGGTAAGATTAGAATAAAATTTATATCCAGTGCTGCTCTTAATACATTATAGTATTTTTCAATAAAAATTTAAAATAGAGTTATTTAAAAATTGTTGGACATGTGAGGAGCAGGTATGAGCAGAGCCAGGGAAACAGTTGTGAAAACAAGGTGCTTAACCTGCCTAGGTTCACTTGGGAATAACAATGCACCAACCTCACAGATGACTATGGAAGTTAAAAGGTGGAAGAACCCAACCAACACTGGAGAACTCCCTGCTTGTGCTACTGGGGAGGACATAAAGGGCAGCATGAGTGCGAGACAGGAAGCAGCTAGCAGCTGAGCATCATGAGGAAAGTAGAGGGAGCGTGTTTATGATCGGAACTTCTTTCCTCTTGCCAAAGCCAGGCAAACCAACAAGTCTCTCCACGGCATGACAATTGGGAAGGATAGAGAGGATACAGAACAGGAGCAGCACGGGAGACTGGACATGATGGGCAGGACAGAAGTGACTGCAGGGCCTACTCGAGCAGCTGGACAGCGCATGGTTGCCTGAGAGCAGGCAAGAAGAACGGAGTCCTAGCAATAGAGGCTCTGGTGACTGGCACTCTCCATTCGTCACTGGAGTTTCCCCTGCAATGGCGCACCTTGAGATAGGTGTTCTGGGAGACTTTCAGCCTTGGAGATCTGTAACTTACGGATTTAATGTTTGCTGTGTACTCTTTGTAACTAAATCCCTTTCTACAAGTTGCACTAATAGCCTGTGTAATATGGTTGTGAAGACATTACTTGCCCAATTTAGCAAAAAGCCCTATCAGCACTTGCTCTAGAACAGTGACTGTCCTTAAACTAGTAACCTTCAGTGTTCTCTTAGAGTTCCATGACTTTGAATTTAAGCAATCCTATTATTTATCCAGATATATGAATTTCTGCCTCTGTCCATTGTATCTGTAGTACAATTGATGGGAGTGTGTGTGTGTGTGTGTGTGTGTGTGTGTGTGTGTGAGAGAGAGAGAGAGAGATATAACAAACATACCAGAGTTCTTTAAATAATATGGTTTACCAATCTGTAAAACAAACCCCTGTGTGTCTTACCTGTGTCAAGCACAGAATACCTTCCAAAACCCCTTCCACCCTCTCCTTAAGACTATAATTGTCTTAGTTTTTACATTTATTTCCTTATTCTTCTCTATATTTTTATTGAAAAAGTTATTTTTGCTTTGTAAATTGTTATATAAATTATAACATCTAGTGAGTATTGTATACTATTTGGCTCTTTTAGGTCAGTATTATGCATTTAAGATTCATTTTCTATGCGTCATGTAGCTGTGCTTCTTTTCTGTACTCATGGTGCTGTATGTACTTTACAGTACAAATATATCACAACTTGTTATCTATTCCACTTCGTGGACAGGTAGGTTGTTTCTAGTTTAAAGTCATTATTATTTAATACAAACTGCTATGAACATTTGTAAACATGCATATTGACATGTGTAATCATATGTTTTATACATGTATATAATTTAGAAGCAGATTGGTCCTAAATTATGCATATTATATTCACCAATAATGTCGATCTATTTTCTTTGGTAATTGTGCCAATTTTTATTTTCATCAACAGGATAGCAGAGTTCATGTTCTAAATCCTTGTGTCAGTGGTTTGATGCTCTAGTGTGCATACAGTGAAACAACTCCACGGTGGTTTTAATGTGCATTTCCTTGGTAACTGTTGCAAAGGCAGGAAGTTGAAAGCATTTCATGCTCATGTTTGTAAGAATATCTCTTTTGTAGGCTGTGTTCAGATCTTTCTCCCATTTTGCGTTCTTATATATTTTTTTCTTTTTGAATTGTAGGTTTGTTAGAATTCTTTACATATTCCAGGTTTACACAGCATCCTGACACATAGAAAACTTCTTCTTGTGGCAACGTGTTCCACTTTGGGGCTTGACTTTTCTCTCTCTTATAGATACATTTTAATTAACAGAAGTTATTAAGTTTAATTAGTCAATTTTTTCAATTTTCTAATGACAAGTTCTTTGGGTATCTTGTTAAATAAATCTTTTCTGTTCTAGAATTTAAAAATCTACTCCCCTATATTATCTATTGGATATATTGTTTTTATTTTTCCATGTTACCTACAATCCATCTGGTATTGATTTTTAACTTTATTTTATGTTATTAAAATTATGATTGACATATAATAATAGAATATAATTATAGCATATAATAATTTTATATATATTTATAGGGTCCAACGTGACATTTCAATACATGTATACTCCCAGGGATATAGCTCAGTGGCATACGCCTGCCTGGCAAGTGCAAGGTTGTGAGTTTGATTCCTAGTACCCCCCCAATCAATACATATATACAACACGTAATGATCAGATCAAGGTATCAGGCATAGCCATAACCTCATTTCTTTGTCTAGGAACTATTTCAAAGTATACAATTGATTGTTGTCCACCATAGTTATCTTCCTGTGCTACAGAACATCAGAAGCTATTTTTCCTATCCAACTGCAGCCCTGTATCTGTTAACCCTCTTCTTTTTATCCTTCCTTCCTCTCCTCTTTCCCATGTTTTAGTAATTGCTGCTTTACTCTACTTTTATACAGTACTCTTTTTAAAACTTCCACATTTAAATGAGAACAAGCAATCTTTGTCACCTTGTGCCTTATTTCACTTAATGTAATGTCTTGCAGGTTTGTATGTGTTGCCCCAAAGGTCAGTGTTTCCTTCTTTCTTATGATTGAATCATATTTGGTTGTGTCTAGATGCCACGTGTTTTCCATCCATTCATCTGTTGAGGGATGACCTAAATTTCTGTCAATCTAGCCAAGACAGCAAAGTTAATCAAGAGGGTATTAGATAGCAAAGTGATATACCAGATTTTAAAATATCACAAAGAATTTATATGTAATAAAATGTACATATTCAGCACATCTACACATACGTACAAATAGTAATCCTTAACAAGAACAGAAAAAGGAAATCCTTTTCAAAAAGAAAGAGAAAGAGCAGTGAAGGTGACTGTGTTTCTGAGACAAGGCAGAAAAAAGACATCTGCGGGATTGTTCACTAAGAGAACTTGGGGATCTAGTAATTGGTAGGCGAAGCGGATACCTATTATTTTTCCTGTCTGAGGCAACATTATTCTTCTGAAAGTCTTCCTAGAATATATGTTTCATGAGCTCAGAGTCTTGTCTATATTGTTCATCACTCTATATTCTCCAAATTTAACACAATGCCTAGCACAGCAGAAATATTTGATAACTATTAGCTGAATGAATGAGCAAATAAATGAAATGCTCCTAATATCATAATTCAAATGCTGCCTGTGATCTTTTCATAGGATTCCTGCACAGCTTTAATGATAACAGTGATAACTTTTGGGACATGCTTACTATGTGTTAGGCAAGATGCTAAACGATTCACGTTTATCACCTTGTTTGTTCCTTGGAACAACCTTACAAGGAAGGAGCAATTCTTACCCCCATTTCATAAATGCAAAATTGAAAGACACAGAAGAAATTAGTAACTTGCACAATCTAGTCAGTGTGGGAGTTGGAATTTGAAAACAAATCATTAATTAGACCATAAAGCTTATGCTTCATGGTCTAATTACAATGCCATAGTGGTTGATATAGGCATGGCCTTCCAATCCCCAAAACTGAACTAGCAATGATAGTAGCTAATGATTACTGATTGCTTACCATGTAGTAGGTGCTATATAAAATGTTTTAATGCTTTATCTCGCTTAACCATGACATAAAATCTTCAGTAGATACCATTACTACCTTCCTTTCACAGATGAAGAAACGGAGGTAAAAAGTTCAAGTAACAGGTCCTTGATCATCCAGATAGCAGGCAGGAGAGTTGGTATGCAAATTCAACAGGCTCAATTTCAGAACTCACACTTTCACCCACTATGCTATATGCCTCTCCTAAGACCTTTTATGTCTCTTTTCAGAAAGGAGTATCTCATATAAATGAAGTCAACCAGAGCCTTTTTCTAAAATTGTGATCTTAAAGCTATTCCTTTTCGGTGAGGAAGATGATGCTATGAGCCAGCTATGACCCACAAAAGGGGGAACATGCCATCTGCAGTAGAAAATGAAGCTGGTTGACAGAAGTCCCAGAGCTAAAGGTGAGAATCTTGGTAGCCCCATCCCTTACCTCCTAGCTCTTCCTTTTGCAATGTGAGGCTTCCAATAAATTACTTCCTGCTGCTCTTCTCTTTGTTCTGCCTAAGCTAGCTTGTTCACACTGTTTTATGTTTTGCTTTTTGCAATACTGGGGGTGGAATTCCTGACTTGCACATCCTGTGCAGTGTTCTACAACTGAGCTACTCCCAGAGCAGAGCTGTAAACTGCGTTCTTGTCACTGGTGGCCAGAACAGTCTTCGCTAACATCGAAGGCAATGGTGCTCTCTCATTTATGAAGCATCAAAGTACTGGCGTTGATCACACACTGTACTTCCTGACTTTCTATTTAATATATAAAGATGATGAGTTTTATAGAAGTGTTTTCTGTGGGTTTGTAAATGAGTAAGTCAAATTTCACTTTGTCAAGTGCTGTGATATCTTGAATACATCTTTCAGTAGACAGGATGGCCTGATATGCACTCTTCAAAACTGCTTTTTAACCTGCTTATCTAATATGTCAAAATGCAAATTCTTTAGTCATAAGCCCCGGACCTCCATACACAGATATTACAGCTCTATTTCTTCACTGGGTTTTGAGACTTCCTTTCTTTATAGCTCCCTGAGTCTCAGTTTCTGTGTCTACAAAACGGAAGAACTGAACTGGAAGGAAACTTTAGGATTTTTTCAACTCTAAATTTTGTGACTAAAACTAAATCTAATGTCAATTTAAAAGGAATTGGAGGTCATTTTCTTCTGTGGTCATGATGTTGGCTTGGGTAAAGTGTTCTCTTTCCTTTCAGACATGATCTTTCCTTCTTAGTTCACTTCTTCAGTGTTTAGTGTTCTATTTCTTCCAGAATGTTCAGCAGGATGATACACTAGCTTTTGGGGTACTGCTCAAAAAAACAAAGATTCCTTGATCAAAGACTATAGGCTCTCTCTCCATAAGGGATTCCAGGGCACATCAGACATTTTTTTTTTTTAATTTTAGAAACATAAAAGTACAAAAACATATTGACAAACAGACACCCATTATCATAGAAAATAGTACAATCACAACTAATCTATAGACAAGGTGATATGGTCTCAACAGTAGTTGTTGCTTTATCCACTGATATCTTCGAATTGTAGATGTATGAACCCATATACAGACATGCAAATTTAGTAAGAGAGTTAATCCTCTCAACAACAGAAAAAAAAAACAAAAAACCACAAGAACCAAAAATCCAAAGACAAGAAAGAAAACAGGCATACATCAACAACAGCAACAACATCAACAACAACAACCACAGAAAAAAACACCGCTTGTTGCTGCTTTACATATTGATATCTTCGAAGTGTGTGTTCAGGCTAACACATACAGATATACACTATTAATCTAATATCCTGTCATCGATTATTGCTTAGCATTAAGTGATATAATACAATAGTAGAACCATGTTAGCCCTCCTGCACATATGTATATTCATATATATTCCT
>PVLD010026393.1:0-22236 GCA_004027595.1 Dinomys branickii | reverse complement strand
ATAGAATTCAGTTCATGAACTTATGCATGGAAAAGTCTTTGTATTGCAATGTGGCATTACCTTAAATTATAAATGCAAGCAACACACTAGAATAGTAGCAAAATGTTATATTTTTGATGATTGAATTTGTATAATTCGTATCATGTTACAGTTTTTACAAATATCTCAAAATACATTCTACTAAAAAATTATGTGAGACGGTCCACTAGATCTTGACATCAATAAAGGAGTACATATACTAATACATTTAAAAAAAAAAAAAAAAAAAAAAAAGAGAAGAAGCACAACAGTTACAGAGCCAGGATAAACCTGAGGCGTTCATAGGCAAACGGCGTAACTTGAGGACATACTGTTACAAGCTTCTCCTATATGAGAAACTCAGAGTATGTACATATGAAAGCAAAACAGAAGACAGAGAAATAGGAAATAGGGAGGGGTTCAAATGATTCCACAAATTATCCCTCCCAGTATTTCAAAATTATGTCAATGTACTTGTACATGCTAATTTGTTTCATTTATACTACTGGTTTCTGTTAGTTTACTCACAACAAAGTTTTATGATAGTATCTGTTCCTTAAAGTAAGAACACTGGTTTTTATACTTTCTCTACTAAGATCTCCTTGTATTTCATTAAAATTTAAAGTTTTTAAAACGTTTTTAATAACCAAAAAAGCAGTGACTAAGTGAATTTATTTGAACACTACATGGTTGTGATGATATGGATTAGTTAAGATATTTTTCCAAAACTCATTTAAAGGCTCTCAACTTAGCATTTCAAAGATAGTGGAGAAAGTATGAAAAAGGAAGTTTCACTTCTTTTAAATACAACAATCATGGGGTTTGAAAGCTAAATATGTAAAATGGCGTATCCTAGGGTGTTCTGAATGTCAGCTGTGGGCCCAGATGTCTCAGTGACAGCATGAAATATTAACTTGCTTTATAGTAGTTTTTCTCTCCTACAGAAGCTATTTGCAGTTGTTTGGTGACGTGAGCTCTTTCTGTGACATGGAGAAAACGGATCCTAAGAAGGTGAGTAAATACAGATTGCCAAATTTAACTGACTCTGGAATTCAGTCATTAAACAAACAAAACACCGCACATGTGCACTTATTTCCTTTTATTTCAAAGGCTGAAAACATGTTGAGGTATATTTCACCTCGGAGAACACAGGGGAGATAATTGGGGTTCTGAAGTGAAAGCATGTGGAGTCCCGCTCCGCCCACGCTGTAAGAAGACAGTTTAAATTCAACGCCATCACCGTTCTCTTCAGATCGTAACAAAATCAGAGGCCACTTGATGGATTTTTCCTATCAGTAACTTAATAACACAGGTGGATTCAGACATTGTGAAGACCTGACTAGAGTTAGATTTCCGCCTGTTTGTGTAACTCTTGTTCTTGAAACTACGCTTTCCACAGCACATTTCATGAACTATTGGTGCCAGGCTTTGCAACATACGCTCGAACAAAATATTCCGCCAGTAAGTCAGGAGGAAGAGCACCGCAGCCACTCTTAGAGATGTCTAAGAGGCTGACTTGAAACTTTTCTGTAGAAAACCAGACTGTTTAACTTATTCTAAAACCAGAATTTCCTAAATCCATTTGATCATTTTCACATAACCTTAATTGATATCCTGTAGTATCATCCAACAGACGGTAACAGTGTAATTTAATCTGAGTGTACCCAGCCTGACCTTTAAAAAGTCTCAATTTCTGTAAAATACCAAAATGTTGAATTTGCCTCTGCAGTGAGATAACACTCGGCGGGTTATAGTAAGAACCTAAGATTTCACTGATTTGTCTTCAGCCCGTCTTTGAGGGGTTACTTTGCTTGCTTTGCCTAAAAGCAGGACAGAGACTAAGGAAACCTGAGGAGCACTTTCACATCCAGCGTGGGCTACAGTTCAGGAAATAATGCGGTCAATGAAATAAAGTTTGAAAGAAGAAAGCCGAACTCAGGAATCCACCTGCCTTTCGCTGTTTTCGGGGAAGGACTCTGGAGTTTCGTGGATTGATACCTGCGGTTTAAAAGGCGACACTTGAGGCGTAAGGCGTAGCAAGGGGAAGGCAAGGCTGGTCTGTGCTCTAAGGGTGTCAGCCTAAAACATCTTTGAGGGAATTTTCGGAGGACAAAAGTAGCTGAGGTTTTTCTAAATGTATATCTACTTTTATTGAAAAACTTTGATTTTATGTAATTATTGGTGCCAAATTTATCTCTCTTTTCAACATATTATTACTTCTATACCAGCCCTAGCTGGGTCAGGTATTGGTGGCACACTTACGCACCTTTTGTTTGGTTGTACTGTCGTTCTGCTGTTTTAAAGCTGCATCTTCTAGCCTTTCAGTTGCAGCTGCTTTCTTGTATATCAGTAAATCGTAATCTGTCTTTGTCCTTCTTTTCGTTTTATTGCCTGGACCTCATTTTCTCCTCAATCCTACTCATCTCTTACATTTTTCCTTTATAATGTTTAAGAAGTTTTTAGAAATATTGTAACTTACATTATTTGTTTGCAGATGATTCACCGTGTTTATTTCTCCTTTTTTCTGTTACATAAACTTATGAAACGCCAAGTGCTGTGGAGGAAGATGCGAGTGCAGTACCTTCACATGCTGAGCAGCAGAAGCTGGATGGATTTTCGTTTTTAGTAACTCTACAAAGCACTTTTTCCCTCAGAAGACGATGGTCTTTATCTTATTTCCTTTAATGCTGAGCTCCTGTAGTTTACAAACTGGACAGTAATATTTACGGAGAACCTATTTGGCCTGTGAAAAGAGCATCGACTTTTATTAAAACTTTATATGTAACTAAAGATTCATGCATTCAATAAATACTTATTCTTGTGAAGCAGTGAAGAGAGGTCTAGGTTCAGAGAGGCCCTTTACATAGTACCCACCTTTCAACAGCAATTAATATTTACTAAGTTCTTCCTATACTATGGACACTATCAGAGCATTTAACATGTCAAGCTCATTTAATGTTTTTAAAAACCATTTATAAGATAAATATTATCACTTTTATACTGAAGTATAAATGTGAGCAAAGAGATTAAGTCCTTTTCTCAGGATCATAAACCTAGTTAACTGCCCAGGGTTAATTTCAGCAGGTAAATACATAGTTTTGAATCTTCAATATAATAATAGTTGTGCATAATGATTACACACATTGTGGGTAGTTGTTACATGTATATGACACACAACTTAATTCATTTTAGGTCCCTCTTTACTTCCCTTTTCCTCTTTCTTCCATTTCTTGGTCTCCATCCCTTTTGAAACGTATCTGTTTCTGTGTTTCCTGTTATGCATATTTTATGTTGCTTTTAATTTCTTATACTTTTACTTTCTCCCATAAGAGAAATTCAAAGTATAAATTAAGATACTTAAGCTTGTGGGTCTGATTTATTTCCCTTAACATTATAGTTTCAAAGCGTATCAATTTTCCTATAAATGAATCAGACGTATCCTTCTTCATAGTACAGTAGTACTCTACCAGGTATAAACAGCACATTTCCTCTACCTGTTCATCTGTTGATGATTTAGCTATTATGAACTGTGCTGCTATAAACACGAGGATCCATGTGTCACTGCAATATGATGTCTTTCACTCATTCAGAAAGACACATAAAACAGTGCATCTAGGTCAAATTTTTCATTTTAATTTTCTGAAGAATCTCCATGGTTTCCGTAGCCTTTGTACAGTGTGCACTCTTGGGAATAGTGCAGAAAGGTTCCTCTTTCCCCACAGCTTCAACAGCATTTATTATTTGAAGTCTTAATTATACTTATTTTTTTCTGGAGTAAAATGAAAACTCGGTATTGTTTTAATTTGCCTTTCTGTAATGGCAAGAGATAGAGAATAGTTTTTAATATACTGGTTGGCCATTTGTAATTCTTCTGAGAAGTTTCTGCTGTATTGTCCATCTTATGATTGGGTCATTTATTTTGGAGGGTCTAATTATTTTGAGTTCTTTATATATTCAAGATAATAGTCCTCTGTACAAAGTGTAGCTGGAAAAAACTCCCATTCTACAGGTTGTCTCTTCACTCTTTTGGTTGTTTCCTTTGCTGTGCAGATTTTTAATTTCATGTGATCCTATTTATTGACCCTTTGTACTATCTCTTGTACAATGGGGGTTCTGTAGAGAAAGTCATTCCCCATGCCTGTGATGTCCAGAATTCTGCCTACTTTATCCTCCAGCAGATTGTTTCTTTTTAATGTTTAGACTTTTTAATCATCTTGATTCTAATTTAGGACATGGTGAAAGACATGCCTCTAACACCAATGTTCTGCGTATCTACAGTTGGTTTTCCCAGCACCATTTGTTAAACAGGTTATCTTCCCTTCATGTTTTGGCCACTTCCGTATAAAAGTGATAATATTTATCTCATAAATGATTTTTAAAAGCATTAAATGAGCTTGACGTGCTAAATAGATGAAAGTGCCTTAGTTATTTTAGCATCCTCAATTCTGTTCTCTTGATCCTCATGTCTGTCAGTTTTTGTGACAGGACCATGCTGTTCTTATCACTACAACCTTCTAATGTAACTTCAGTTCTGGGATTGTGATATGTTCTGCTTTGTACTTGTTACATCAGGATCTCTTTTGCTAGTCTTAGTCTCTTCTTGTTCCATATGAATTTCAGGATTGTTTTCTCTAGCTCTGCAAGAAAAGTTGTTGGTATTTTGAGTGGAATTGTCAAATCTATGTATCAGTTTTGGAAATATGACCATTTTGACAATGTTTGCCTTTCCAAGAATAGGTGACACCTTTCTATTTTCTGACATCCTCTTTCATCTCTCTCTCTCTTTTTTGGTCTTTTTTGAGACAGGGTCTCACTATGGGGTTCAGACTGGCCTTGAGCTCACTTTGTAGCCCAGGCTGGTCTCGAACTTGCAACAATCTGCCTGCCTCAGCCTCCCGAGGGCTGGAATTACAGGTACATGCCCCCACCTGGCCCTCTTTCATCTTCTTTTTTAAGAGTACTGTACTTTTTTCATTTCCTTGGTTACATTAATTCCTAAATATTAAATTTTTCTTGATGATATTGTGAATTGCATTGTTTTCTTAATTTTTTTCTAAATGAGCTCAATAGTGTACAGGAACACTATTGATTTTGTGTCTGCCACATTGCTGAATTTGTTCATTAATTCTAGTAGTATTTTGGTGGATTTTTGGGGGTCTTTTATACACAGGATAATGTCGTCTGAAAATAGTATAATTTGACTACTTCTTTTCCTATACATGTTCTTTTTATTTCTTTCCCTTGTCTCATGGCTCTGAAATACTATGTTGAACATGAATGGTGATAGTGGACATGCTTTCACCTTCCCCCTATTTAAGATGATGTTAGCTGTTGGTTTGTCATAAGTGCTTTTTATAAGATTGAGATAGTCTTCCTAACGTATTTTATTAAGGATGCTCTGCTTTGCCTTGCAGCACCTGCTAGATTTCTTTTAGTCCTGCTAGATTTCTTTTCATTAACCCTCCCATACCAGACTTTACTTTTGTCCCCACCTCAGACTATCAGCTTTTCTCCAGAACTAATACAGAAATACTCATCATTGCTGTTGCCCACAAAGTGGCCATCTCTCCTTTTAAATTAAGAATTCAAATTAAGAAGGCACAGATTGTGGTTTAATTAAGAAGGCATTATATATATATACACACACACACGCACACACACACACACACACACACACACACACACACACACACACATATATACACGCATATACATAAACCTAGACTTTTAAAGTACTTTTTTCTATTTGTAGGGATAAACTTAATGAGACCTATTTGATTTGCTTGGGAGTCACTGAGGGGATTAGTAAATGACACTTCTGGCTGTGTCCGCATGGGTCATGGAGGTGTGACCTTGGGTGGTATATCTAGTCCTTCATCTGGTTCCTCTCTAGTCTCCTGGTGACTATATTCATTCTGTCTGTTCAGGAATAGTGGATGTCTTCCAATTTTCTGATGACTTCCTTAGTTTCTTTTTTCAGAATTCTGTAGTTTTATTTTAGAAGTCTTTCACTCCCTTGGTTAGGTTAATACCTGATTTTTCTTAATCCTAATGTGGAAGATATATTTTTCCTAATTTCTTTCTCAGTAAGTTTATTATTGATGTACCAGAATGCTATTGATTTTAAAAGGCGAAAGATTTGTACGATCTGAAGAGAAAACAGAGTATATGCTATTGATTTTGATGTGTTGATTTTATGTCCCGATAAATTTCTGAATCTGGTTATTTATTCTTGGAGTTTTGCGTAGAAGTTTTGGAATCTTCTATGTAGAGGACCACATTGTGTACTACTAACGGTAATTTGACTTCTTCCTTTCCTATGCATATCTCTTTTGTTTCTTTATATTGCCTGATTGCTCTTGCTGATTTTTCAAATACTGTGTTGAACAAGACTGGTAGTAATGGACATCTTTGCCTTTTTCCTGATTTTAGAGACAAAGCCTTTAGGTTTCCCCCATTTAATATAATGTTAGTACATTTGTCTTAAATGGATATTATCAGATTTAGTTTAGGTCTTTCTATACCTATACCTATTTTCTATACCTATACCTGTTTCCTTCAAGGTTTTTGTTATGGATGGATGTTAGGTAGACATTTTCTGTGTCTATTGATATACTTGTGTGATTTTTGTCCTTGTTTTTGTTTAGGTGATGGATTACACTTATTGATTTCTTTATGTTGACCATCTGTTCATCCTTAGGATGAAACCTAGTAGATCATGACATATGGACATTTTGATGATGTGTTGCATTCTGTTTGCCAATATCTTTTTGAGGATTTCTGAATCTATATTTATTATGGAATGAGAACATCTCTTTTTGTTTTGAACTTTCTCTGGTTTTTGTGATCAGGGTAATGCTAGCTTCCAGGAATGACTTTGATAATATTCTTTTCCTTTCAGTTTCATTAAAAATCTTGAGGAGTATTGGTATTCAGTCCTCCCTGAAGTTCTTGTATAATTCACTAGTGAATCCATCCAGACCTAGGCTTTTCTTAGTTGATAGATCTTGTATTAGTACTTCAAATTCATTGCCTGTTTGGGGATGATTCCATGTTTTTATATCTTCTTGGTTCAATTTCTGGAATGTATATGAACCTAGGAATCTATTTGTTTCTCTTACAGTTTCCATTTTATTGGCTTACATGTTTGTGAAATAATTGCCAATTCTCTTCTGAATTTTGTTGGTGTCTGTTGTAATTTCACTTTTTAAATTTCTACTTGCATTGCCAGGTGGCACACCCCTGTAGTCCTAGCATTCAGGAGACTGAGGCAGGAAGATTGCTGCAAGTTTGAGGCCACCCTGGACTACAAAAGTGAGTTCAAGACCAGCCTGAACTGCATAGTGAGACTCTGTCTCAAAAAGACAAAAACTTTCTACTTGCATTGATTTTGGTTACTTCTTTCTTTTCTTTGTTAAGATTGGCTAAGGGTTTTCAGAAGTCATCAAAAAATTATTAATATGGGCTGGAGGTACAGCTCAGTGGGCTAAGTGCTTGCCGCTGAGCACTAGGGCCCTGAGTTCGATCCCCGGTCCCGGAAAAAAAAAATTATTAATATAATTAAACAAAAATCCCGTGGTGTGTGGAGAGACTATTGTACAGGACTCTAACTGATGAATAAGGAAGTAGCTGCCCGGATAATTACCCAGTCCTTGTTCATTAACGGGAAGGCCTAGTAATTTCCTTAGCCTTATGGGAGACACCCCCAAAAATTGGTCATCAGCAAAAGATTTAAGTTTTCTAGAAATAATATAATAAGTTTTTCTCACAAAACATGTTCTTGATATATAAACAAAGGTTTTTCACATGGGTATGACAATTCTTTGTTCATCTCACGCTGTATTAAATGTATTCTGCCTTCCATATGTACTGTCTTCTAAAATATAAAACTGGGATTATTTATGGTGATGAAACTTTTCTTTCAGAGTCAGACACTTGCCTTTCTTTTGTGCTCCAGTTAACTGTGATAGAAGGTTCATGTCAAGCCAACATGAGATCACCAATCAGTAATAATAAAAACTTATGCGACATATATGCTATCTATGCACTGCTATACTTAGAGATGCCTGGACATTAAGCAGTACAGACAATGTCACAAATTTCTTCAGTGACATCCCATTAAATTTAGGTGAAAGTTTCCTATGTATTAGATAGAGATGAATGATTAAAAAAGCTATACTATATCAAAATGAAAATTTAAGTACGTCCAAAAGAAGATTGGCTAAGGTTTAGCTGTTCTGTTCATTCTTGAAGAACCAGCTCTTTGCTTCATTAATTTTTCTGTTGTATTTTTAGTATCCACTGTATTGCTTTCTGCTCTGATCTTTATCACTTCCCTCCTTGTTCTAGCTTTGGATTTGGGTACAGTGTGTTTTCTAGGACCTTGAGGTGCACTGTTAAGTTATTTGGGCTTGCTCTGCTTTTCTAATGTAGGTATTAACAGCTATAAACTTCCCTCCCAGGATGCTTTCCTTGTGTCTCACACATTCTGATACATTTTATTGTCATTGTCATTTAATACTAGGAACTGTCTTGGTCCTTCCTTGATTTCTTCTGTAACTTACAGATTGTTCGAGGGGATATCATTTAATTTCCATGTGTTTGCATAATTTCTGTTCTTTCTTTTGCCTTTGATTTCCAGTTCCATTGTGCTATGATCTGATAAAATTCATGGCATGTCTGTTCTTTCACATTTTCTTAAAGGTGCTTTATTGGCTAGTATATGGTCTATTTTGAAGAAATTTCCATGTGCTTCTGAGAAGAAAATTTGTTCCGTTGTTGTGCGGTGGAACAATCTATAGATATCGATTAAGTCCATTTGTTCAAAGGTTTTGTTCAATTCTGATACTTCTTTGTTGACTTTTTTCCTAGTTCACCTGTCTATGTATAGCAGAAGAGTTTTGAGGTCGCCCACTATAACAAGTGCTTATGTTTACTGGATCTTTTATTTCCTGTAGTATGTTCATTTTGGTGACTGTCTTTCTTTCCCTTCCATTTAACTGCTCACTCTGTCTGGCATATTCGTTTTGTTTGACTTTTTTTCATTAGTGCTGGTTTGGTGCTCTTTATCATGGAAATACCCTCTTTCTTCATTAATTTTCAAAGGTAGTTGTCTTAGTTACTTTTGTTGCTGATACAAAATATCTGATGCCTAGAATTAAGGAAGGAAAGGTTTATTTAGCTCCCAGTTTGTGGACATCTCGGTCCATAATCAGCTGGCTCCAAGGCAGGATGACACCTGGCAGAGAGCAGCTGTTCACGGCATGCAAAACTAGCAAAATCAGCAAGAGCAAAAAGGGGAGCAAGTTTCTTTTCCCTCTAGATTGTAAGCAGGCTAACCCCACCCAGGGGGCGTGTGCACTCACATCATCCCTAAGCCCTCCCCTTGCACAGGTTCGGGAGGAATACACAATTAGGACCCTGGCCCTCTGCTCAGTCACTGAGTTAACCTTCTAAACTCCTCACACTGACACAGTGAACAACATCCCAGAGCAGGAAGGCCATATCCTTTTCTCCCCAGGATGTAGAACCACTGAGTCACTTGGCTAAGCATCTAGAATCAAGTTGACACAATGCATTAACCATAACAATCCACCCTTGTCAACTTGGCAACCAGATACATTTCTTTAAACCAGTTTCCAGGTACAAAGACATGCTTATAATCACGCCTAATATGTTATGACTACGCTGCATATAAACACAGTAATTCCCTCAGCAGAGCAGAAGGTAAGTTTTCCCTGGGTGATACTTATTCTTATCCTTTCACAACTTGAACATTATAACACAGCTTAACAATCCTCAAGGATCAGTATTAAGTCAATCAACATTATATTACATCAAAACCGTATTAGGAAACAAATAGTACAGTTACAATCCTCTTTTCTGTAGCTGATCACGGGTCCTGGCTGGTATTTAGAACTACCTTTATCCACTACCCATTCCGTATTCCGCTGGGCTTCAGCAAGCACCTCAGCGGGTCTTGGTTCTTTCCCTGGTGGAGTGACCCACCCTTCATTCCTGAAGGCTCTGGGCCATTTGTCATTGTGCCTGTATTAGGTTGTTGTAGTTTCCCACTGATTTTAATAACAGGGCATGGTAATACTAAGAGGCACCCTAAGGGATCTCCTGCACTCCACCTACATTCCTCTGTTCCTCCATTGTGGAGTGGTAGTCCAATTTCCCCTTGATAGTCTGGGTCAGTCACGTCTGACAACACCAAGACTCCCTTTTCCGCTTGTTTCCTCAGAGGCATAGGGAGACCAAATGACCAGGAGTCAATCTTAGCTTCCAGTTCAATGATATCATTGTCGTGCTTCCTGGTACAAGCCTCCCCACTTCCAGAACTAAGACTTCTAAGCCAGCAGAACATAAGGTCGTGGGGAACAGGGAGCAGAAATTCTGTTAGCGGGTCACTAGGGGTAATCATGAGTGGTGCCATCCCTACTTCCACCCCTTGATTCCTGGACCCAGGAATCCTGGCTATGGGAGACACAGTGCCATATAGTGGGCACTAATTCAAAGCATAGACAGCCTTTTGAAGAGCCTTGCCCCAGCCCTGCAAGCTATTGCCACCTAGCTGGCACCTTAACTGTGTCTTCAAAATACCATTCCACCTTTCTATCAATCCAGCTGCTTCCAGGTGGTAAGGAACATGGTAAGATCAGTGAATACCATGAGCAGGAGCCCACTGCTTTATTTCTTTGGCTACAAACGTGTTCCTTGGTCAGAGGCAATGCTGTGTGGAATTTCATGACAGTGGATAAGGCATTCTGTAAGTCCACAGATGGTAGTTTTGGCAGAAGCAGTACACGCAGCCAAGGCAAATCCACATCCAGTCTATGCCGGTGAAGACAAAGCGCAGTCCCTTCCATGATGTAAGTGGTCCAACATAATCAGCTTGTCACCAGGTTGCAGGCTGATCACCCTGGGGAATGGAGCCATATCTGGGACTCAGTGTTGGCCTCTTCTGCTGGCATATTGGGCATTCAGCAGTGGCTGTAGCCAGATCAGCTTTGGTGAGTGGGAGTCCATGTTGCTGAGCCCATGCATAACCTCCGTCCCTGCCACCATGGCCACTCTGTTCATGGGTCCATTGGGCAGTGACAGAGGTGGCTGAAGAGAGAGGCTGGCCACTATCCACAGAATGGTCATCTTATCCACTTGATCATTAAAGTCTTCTGCCAATGTCACCTTGTGGTGAGCATTTACATGGGAAACAAATATTTTTACATCCTCTGCCCACATGGAGAGGTCAACCCATATACCTCTTCCCCACATATCTTTGTCATAAATTTTCCGGTTATGTTCTTTCCAATTCCTCACCATCCAGCCAGGCCATTGGCTACAGTCCATGGATCAGTCGCACATCTGGCCATTTCTCCTGCCAGGCGAAATGTACTGCCAAGTGCACTGCCCGAAGTTCTGCCCACTGTGGTGATTTTCCTTCACCGCTGTCATTCAGGGATGTTTCAGGGCCTGCAATGCTGCAGCTGTCCACTTGTGGGTGGTGCCTGCATAGTGTGCAGAGCCATCTGTAAACCAGGCCCCGGTCTTCTCTTCCCCTGACAGCTGATCATATGGTTCAACCCACAAGGCCACAGGTGCATGCTGGGAAACAGAAGGCAATATAGCAGGTGTGGGAGCCATAGGCATCTGGGCAACTTCCTCATGTAATTTACTGGTACCCTCTAGACCTGCCCTGGCTTGATCATGAATATACCACTTCCATTTAGCGATAGACTGTTGCTGTGCACATCCAACCTTATGACTTGGTGGATCAGATAACATCCAGTCCATGATAGGTAACTCAGGTCTCATGGTGACCTGGTGTCCCATGGTCAAGTGTTTAGTTTCCACTGGGGCCCAGCAACAGGCCAAGAGCTGTTTTTCAAAGGAAGAGTAATTGTCTGCAGATGATGGCAGGACCGTGCTCCAAAATACTAAAGACTTCCACTGCAGTTCACCTATGGGGCCTGCCAGAGTTGACAAACAGCATCTGTTTCTGCCACTGCCACTTAAAGTACCCTTGGAGCTGCTGGTTCATATGGCCCCAGTAGGAGAGCAGAGCCTTCATTGCAGCCTAGACCTGTTGCAGAGCCTTTTCCTGTTCTGGGCCCAACTCAAGATTAGCAGCTTTCCGAGTCACTTGGTAAATGGGCTAGAGTAAGAAACCTAAGGGAGGAATGTGTTGCCTCCAAAATCCAAACAGGCCCCCTAGGCGCTGAGCCTCTTCTTCGGTTGTAGCTGCAATTACTGCCCACTAGGCCCAATTAGCATAACATCATTTATGGAAGGGACCGCTGTGATATCTTGTGGGAGAGAAAGGTGATCCAGATCCCTGTGAACTAAGCTGTGACAAGGGCTGGCGAGTTAATATACCCTTAAGGTAAGACAATGCAGGAATAGCTGAAAGCAAATTCTGTCTGGTGGCCCTAACAGATAGGTATGGAGAAGGAGGTATTCTCCAAGTCAGTAGCTGCATACCAAGTACCAGGAAATGCGCTGGTCTGGTGTTCATGGATATTTTAGGTGCTCTTTATCATGGAAATATCTTCTTTCTTCATTAATTTTCAAAGATAGTTTTAAAGGATATATTAGTATGGGTTGGAAATTATTTTCTTTCAGGACCTGAAATGCTTCACACTAGAGTCTCCAGGCTTTTAAAGGCTGTGTTGAGAGGTGTGCTGGAATGCTAATGGCTTTGCCTTTATAAATGATTCATTGCTTTTCTACAACACTGCTAAGATTGTTCTTGTGTTGGACTTCCGGGATTTTAACTATGATGTGCTGTGGAAAGGTTATTTTCAGATCATGACTATTTGGAGTTCTAGATACCTCATTATCTATATGTTAAATTCTTTTCCCATCTTTGGGACAGTTTCTGATATTATTTCAGTAAAGTATTTTTATGTCATTTGTACTGTATTCTGATATTTTACTAATTCTAGTTAATCTTTGTTAATCTCACTAATTTTAGCTAATCTTAATCTTAGTGTCAACTAGTAACAGTAGATCCGTTTTGCATACTCTCTTGCTGTTTGTACCCTTATTACTTGGTCATTCATCACAGACCTGTCCTCTGCTCCTGATGTTCCGTCCTTCCCATGGTCACTTCTGCTGCTCATACTTGCAACACAATTTTTAACGTCCTCAATCTCTGTCTGATGACTTTTTATGGACTCTTGTTCCTGGACCAGTCTCTCACTGCAGAAGGGTAACATTGGAATCTCTGAATCTGCTGGCCAAGCCTGTACTTTCTCCCTAAGTCTTCTGGCCCTCTGCATTTACCTTCTCTGAGTATTTGCCTCATCTGTGGGCTACTATGTAGGTTAGTCCTTGCTTCTGTTGAGGGGGAGCAAAATGTAAAGCCAGGTTTGATTTGGTGGTTGTGGCCAGGCAGCACATGGTGGCTGCTGTTTCTCTGCGTCAGGCCAGACCAGGCCCAAACTTTTTAACAGGATCAGCTCTCACAGCAGATACTGAGATACTGGGGTACATTCACTGGAGACTTTATTGTCTAAGCATGTATACAAACCTGGCTTCATGTAATTCCAGACAGCAATACTTCTTAATCAACATCCTTCCATCTCTGATTTTTCTTTTTGTTTCCCTATGCAGTTTCCTTGATGTAAACTATGCTAACAAGGAACATATATGTGAATTCTACATATTCCAAAACCACAGCCCTGAAATAGGGGTTGGGAGCATTTTCCCTGCTATTTCTTTTCTGCAACAAAATACTGATAAGTACATCACTGGCTTTTTTTATTTCTCTTACTTCACTTCTTAAATTTTAAAAAACTCAGTATTTGATTTGCCTTAAAGTCTTTAGAATATATGAATAACATTTAACTTCACGACATCATGATTCTACAATCCATGCTTTGAAATTTGAACACAGAAAACTAACCATCTCTATTTAGGTAACAAAAAGAATGTGGTTACTATTTCATCTTTATACTATCATATAAATATTATATATAGAAGTATTTGGACATTAAAATCATTGTGAACAATGTGAAAAAAATCAACAAAAAATTACAGAAAAAGAATCAAAATAGAACATGTATCTCAGAACTAAACTTAGAGGAAATAATATAGGAACATGCTCTAGCAAAAGCGCATACTCTTCCAAGAAGTGATCACTCACTCAAAACATGGTCTGTCTGAATAGCATTTTCCCTGTGATTAGGTGGTGTTGTTATAAGCATTATCAAATCAGATCAAGAATTTTTAAAGAATTTATGATAGGCCCTTATCCATCCCAATACATATTTATTGAATGCCTACTTTGTGTCAAGACCTTTTCTAATTGTTTGGGGCATCAAGCCCCTTTTTAGTTGTTTCTGAGCAAAACTGGCAAAGTTGCCTTTGTGGAATTTACACTCTAAGGCTCACAGATAATGAACAACAGATGTAATAAGCTCATTACACAACAAGCAGAATATAGTAAGTGCTATGAGAGTTAAAGCGAGGTAAAGGAAATATGAATGGAGGGTATATGCAAATTTTAAATAGAATATTCAAGGTAGACTTAACAGAGATATTTGAGCAGAGATTTGAAGGTTAATATTAGGATGGAAAAAGTTTCAGAAAAAGTATGTCAAAATCATTTGGCTATGGCAAGAGAAAGAAGCAAACAGAAGTTTATGCCATTTTGACTCAATTTCGTCTTTAATTCTAAATGTTTCAAAGTGATTGCAACTCTAAGTGAAGATGTGGGGTTTTTTAAAACCAGTTTTTAGCCTGAAACAAGCAAACTTCACTTAAGGTCAAGGAGAGGTAGTTCTCTTGGACACTCTTGTTAATTATCATGAATTTGTGCAGAAATGCAGTAATGACCTTGAAACCATAAGCAATTCACAGCACATAAATGTGATATACATGAGATAATCTCACATTAGACGTGAAAAACAGATAGCAAGGCTTGGCAGTTCACACAGCACTTTCCAAGAGATTCAATAACCATACATCAAGATGTAATCTCTTCCACAACAAATTCATCCTTCCCAAGGTGGCAGAAATCTTTTATCTACTTTCCAATGCTTAAAGCAGTATATCAAGCAGTCATGAAAATGCCATGAATGTGAAAGTAATTTTAATGGATCAAAGGAGGAAGGCAATATGTCCACAGCTATGTGGTTTAGAAACTGATCAGAGACAAATTAATGTACTCAGAACAAAAGTGACAATTGCTAAATTAAATGATAACCATAGGAATCATAATACCTGCAGAAATGAAACTAACAGATTTACATACAGGTACTGTTTTTTAAAAAAGTATTTCAAATGGTGCTGTGTGTTGGTAGTGTATACATGCCTCTGAGCTCACTAGAAAAAACAGGCATGGAGATCTTCAATTACCATAAAATTTTAGTAGTGCTCAATGTGCTATCTGACCTATACTGTATGTTACTTTTGGTGTTCCCGTGAATTAGTAGAAAATTACCACTAGGCAAACATGTGCAACTTGTCAGGCTCTATACTAGATGCCTTTACATGTATATATATGTGCTTAGGTGTATATTTATGTATACATAGGTGATATATGAGGATGGAGGGAGATGAAGGAGAATTAACCAAATTTAACAGGAGCTCAGAAAAGCTGAATGATCTAAACCATGTACTGAAGCTACAAAGTACTGAAACCAGGTTACTGCTGAGAGTTTCTGGCTGTCTTAGGCCATCTGGTGCTCAAGAGGCCACTGTAATGACTCCTATTTGAATAACATTTTATTGCTTCTAAAGTACATTCATATTTCATTAGATTACATCATAATTCTAACATGATTCTTGTTATCTTGATTTAACTAACAATTCACAATCTATGGTATTGTTATAAGTTTACAAACTCTGTAAAATGGAGAAAAGTGACACAACTATACTTTGTGTGTGAATTTTTGCAAATTACTTATAAATTTATAAGCATTTCCTTAATTTCATGACAAAAATGTTATTTTCAGCAAATACAGTAATACAAATTATAACAAATTACTTAACTTCTCTGAGTATTTGATCAACTATACAATTGGGATAATAATTTATATCTACTTCAGAGGACTGTGATAAAGGTAAAATGTGATAATATTGTACCTATAAAAGACATTTAAAATGTCTTATGTAATAGTTGTGGTGACATCTCCACATGGTCAGTGGTATCATGATGGGAGTCTACTGCAGGGAAATATCACATGGTGAGACAGGCACTAGCAGGGACTCAGGGACAAGACTCTCTCCTTTTATAACAACTTATCTATGCAGGAACTATCCTAACCGCTTCTGGGGATGGTCCTCTCAGTGGCTTAGCCCTCTGCCACCAGGCCCATCTTCCTCCTTCTTCAGCACGGCCACATAGGGGGCAAAGCGTCCAGCGCTGCCCCTCCGGGGCACACACCCACCCCGCACCCAAATCACAGCATCAGTGCCTCATTTCAGCGTCTAGCTGTTTTTCTTTTCTGAAGATGATGCTGTAATTAATACCTTCACAGCTGCTCTTCCCTTCCCCCTCCCCTCTCCTCTTCCTCCTCCTCCTCTTCTTCCCCTTCGCCCACTTTCACTTTCCTTCCCTCCCTCCTCTTTCTTTCTCTCTCTCTCCCCTCTCCCTGTAAATACTTAGTAGAATTACTGGATAAACTGGTATGAACATCGTTATATATTTTTCTAAGTCTTGCCATATTATTAACAGGATTGCTATAATTCACAGTGTTCTCAGTAATATGAGTGCGTTTATCATAGTTAACAACATTGAGTACTACTTACAATAATTTAGTAATTTAGTATCAAGGGTTTCTGATAATCCTTCAGAGAGCTACAATCTGTTGCATTTTTCTGAATGAATTTTTACTTACCTACATCATAGCCATATAATAGTTCATTAAATAATAAAAATCTTTTCTGTATTATAAGTTATACAACCTTGGTAGCTTTATTACTCTATTTGAAATCACAACAGACAACACACTATGAACCATGGGACAATTGAGTGTTGTTAAAGTCCAGTGTTACATATTTACATTTCTGGTTATCTGGTTATCTATGGTTATACACCAAAGTCACCCCCAACATTCAGTGTTGTAAAATGACCCTTTATTATGTTCATATATTCTGAACAAGGCTTCGAAAGCACATTTTCCGGTTCTACCACCCCTGGGAACTCAGGAGGATTTTCAAAGGCTAAGAGTGACTGGGTGGCCGGGGGCAGGAATCGCCTGAATGCTGATCCTTCACACATCTGACAGGCGCTGCTGCAGGGCAGCAAGGACCTTAGCTGGCTGGATGTTACTATTAGCTAGAAAATCCACACAAAGCTTCCTAAGTGACCTGGTATTCTCCATGGAGTAGCACCTGATTCGTTTCTGGAGTTTTATAGGACTCCTTTTATTAGGCCATGTTTTCCTACTTCTTTGGGGTTAAGGCTTCTAAAGTTCTCAGAGAAATAGTCTCATTTATTATTATTATTAGTATTAATTAATAATTACATTATTATTAACTCTGCCTCTGTTTGGGAAGAAGGGCCTATAATTTCCTATCCTATCATTTTGTTGCCATCACTGTATTTAATTAATATTATACTTGAGATTTCACTGGAGTTCATACTTATTTATAAATATATGAAATTGGGGGCTAATAAAATGACTCAGGTAACATTATATCTTTATTAACTCCTTGAAAATTGATTACAATTGATCCATAAAAATGTTTCTAACAGTGGTCTTTAGTTGCTATTTTAATTTACATATTTTACATTTATTATGTAGCCCATTTTACCTTTTGTGTTTCAAGATTATTTACTCATTGAGATTTTAAATTTTGTGTAAGGAGGTCCACAATATTTTTCTATGATGCTTAGTATGCTTCTATTACTTCTTTTTGGTCTAGATATTGATCATTTCTATATTTTACTTTTACGTCCAATCTTGCAGGAATGTTATCTTTTAAATGTTTTATATTTTTATTAATCTTTAACGCTATTCCTAGGATTATTCTTTACATTGTTGATTTATACATTTTTGCTGTACTTATTTTCATATTGTCTCTGTGGATTTACTGTACTGTTCTTTTTCTAATTTGTAGAGCTGCGTATTTAGTACATCTGTGATTAGCCACAAAGAAACAGAACTAATGGAATATATTCATATATATAAGAAGAGATTTATATGGGAATTGGTTTATGTAATTATGAAGAGCAAGTGTCCCATGAAATGCTACCCGCAAACAGGAGAAAGATGGTGATGTAATGCAATTTGAGTTTCAAAGCCTGAGAGTCAGGAGAGTAGATGTTGTATTTCCCAGTTTGAAGCAAAAGGCCTAAGAACTGGTGACCACTTGTATAATTCCCAGAATTTTAAAGGCTTGAAAACTAGGAACTCCTGTGTCACAGGGCAGGAGATGAATGTTCCTATTCAAGAAGGAAAAGAAAAACAAAAATATGGAAAGAGAGGGAATAGGGAGACAGAGAGAGAGACAGACAGACAGACAGAGAGGAGGAAGAGGGGAGGAAAAAAAAGAAACGAATTTGCTTTTCATATTTTGTTATCTTTTGTTCCATTACTTTTTTTTTTTTTTTTTTGAGACAGGATCTTGCTGTAATTCAGGCTGGCCTTGAGCTCACTCTGTAGCCCAGGGTGGCCTTGAATTCATAATAATCCTATCTCAGCCTCCCAAGTGCTAGGATTACAGGCACGTGCCACCATGCCCGGCTGTTCCATTACTTTTTGCTAATGTATTGGTATAAATTTTTTCCAAGTGCTCTTTCACAAATTTTGATGCATACTGATTTTGTTACTCTTCATTTTTAACTATTCTGTAATTGGCTTCATATTCCCTCTTTTGCTCAGAAGTAATTTATCTTTCCTTGTTTCCAGATGTAGATGGAACATCTACATAACATTTTGTTATTCATTTTTATGTTTATTGTACTGAGACCAGATAAAATTATCTCATTATGATAATTTTTTAAAGTATTAAGACTTCTGTTGTGGCGTACTGAAGGTTTTTTTTCAAGTTAGTTATATTTATATATTTCATTAGTAGTTTATAAAATCAACTTAGGGCCTGCTATACCTTTTTCCGTCCTCTCATGTTCAGACTTTTTTTTAAATTAACTTTTATTATATACCTATAACTTGAACTTATTTTTAACCCAAAGAGTTGGTATTTTCATCAGTTAACATACATTGTTGTTCTGTTCTGCTCTTATCTCCCCCTCCACTTACCATATGTCTGTGTATTTTTCTTTTTCTTCCCATTGGTTGAGTCACATTATCTGCTGCTGAGTCAAACAATTCTTGTGAAGTCCCTTCTGTGAGGGAAGCGTATTTCTCAATCTAGGAACTGTCTTTCGCCAACAGGACGTGAGTGAGGTGATACACACCTGATCCAAGCAGAAGCTGTTAAGATCTATGGGCTTCTCATTCTGCCATGAGGAAACTGCAATTGGTATGTCCCATTTAGGGACTACAACTCCATTTAGGGTCCTAGAAGGAAGAAGATATCTGGAAAGTAGACATAGTACATCTGAAGTGGGCAAGGAATTATAGCAAGAAATAAAATTTTGTCGGAACAGCCACTGAGATTTTGAAAATGTTTCTGCACCATAATGGAGTAAAAGCTGCCCGATAAATTAATCTCCCCTCATCTCCTAAACTGAGTCGCAGCTCTATGCATATGAACGAGGTACATCCCTCAGCACAGCCTAAGCTTGCTGTTCTTGCCTCACCTCCCTCCCTCCCGCACATCTGTTGGGAACTCTGAGACTTAATTATCTTGCCAGCATATTTGAGAATGCTGGCAAAGAGGGCTGTAAATGGTAAAACTTTTACAGTCTTGGGTGCCTGAGAAGATGTTTATTTCCCCTTACTTTTTTAGTGATAACTACATACAAAATCAGAGCTATACTTTTCTCTTTTTTTGAGACAGGGTCTCACTACACAGCTCAGGCTGGTCTTGAACTCACTTTGTCGCCCAGGCTGGCCTCGAGCTCACAGTGATCCTCCTGCCTCAGCTTCCCAAGTGAGTGCTGAGATTACAGACATACACCACCACGTCTGGCACTTATCTTACACTTTGAAAAACTTTCTTCTATCTTTACCTGAGAAGAAAAATACCTTTCCCTCACTCTTTTTAGGTTCATAGCTATAACAAAAGAGAGATTAACAAAGACAAAAGCAAACAAATTTATTGGATTGTTTTTGTGAAATGGGAACCTTCACAAGTATATAAAAACATACACAAAAAGAGTCAACTGTATACTTTTATTCTAGATTTGATGAAGAGTGGATAGCTGTAGGGAAATGATAGGACCCAAAACGTGGTAATATAAAAGCCGGGCATGGTGGCACACACTTGTAATCCCAGCACTCTGGAGGCCGAGGCAGGAGGGTTGCTGCACGTTCAAAGCCAGCCTGGCCTACACAGCAAGACCCTGTCTCAAACACACACACACACACACACAATAAAGGTATTAAGAGGACACCTTTCATACAAAGATCATTATGATTTGCTTCAGTGGAAGATTAGAAAATCCTTCCAAGAGCTTTATGGACCACCTCAGAGAAAAGGAATGGGGGTTGATGTTACTGACTTACCTGCTTCTACAGTTCCATCAGACTCACTGAGTTCATGTGCCTCAGCCTGGCGTAGTGTTTCTTGAGCTCATATTCTCGTTTTTGCATTTTTCCTTTTTTTTTTTTTTTACTTCTATTAGTCCACATTGGCAGTGCACAATGGCCACATTCACTGCAGGGAATTGGCACATGTACACAACACGCTTCTGTCTCCCCTCCTCCCTCACCCCCTTCCATGTTAGCAGCATCACCTTCATTGATTGACTTTATAAAACCTTAAAAGTTAGTTATCATATATACAGATTGAATACCAGACTAATTGGCCAAGGAACATATAAAACACAGGAGACACTTTTATTAAGTGAAGATACACTTTTAGATATAGTGCCTGGGCAGGATTACAGTATCTTTTTTTGCCACCTCTTTTTGTTACTGTCTTTTATCTCATACCTAGTACTATACATAAATATATATGTATATTGAGATTTTGTATAAGAGAAATCATGTGATACTTAAGCTTGTGTGTCTGATTTACTTCACTTAACACTGTGGTTTCAAGGTGCATCCATTTTTCCACAAATGACTCAAGTTTATCTTTACTTATGGCAGAATAGTGCTGTTGATAGACATGTAGGCTGCACTCAAGATGTAGCTTTTACAAACAGTACAAATATGGGTACGGAACTCCCGGGAAGATGGCGACCAGGTGAGTGGCAGAGGAAAACTCTCCCAGAGACCGATCCTTTGCACGTGGGTGCCCGGTCTGTGGATGCAAAATTCCAACTGATCGTGTTGTTCTCTGCGGCCTGAGCATTAAAGGGCCGGCTGGATAAGCCGTGCAGCGAGAAGTGGGCGGATCCTGAGAGCTGGGTGCCCGAGGGATCGGCGCTGCGCTTGGGCCGCAGCTCGGCTCAATCCGCGCACAGCCGAGAGAGCGATTGCGGCGAGACGGACCCTTCCAGCTCCTGAACCCGATCGGCTCAGAGGCGGCTGTAACCAGGATTTGTTGGAGGTGGCAGAACAGAGTAAACTCAGAGAACTCGCTACTGGGGCAGATTGTGCCAATCTGGACAGCGGTCTGGGATCCGGCTCAGGGCCCCGCCCCCGCAGCCTGCGCTGCGGGAACTGGAGCGGCTGCGATCGGCGGGATTTCTGAGTTGGGAAAAAGCTCGATCCACGGAGATACATCTGAATGGCATTCCTGTCTGCACGATCCCAGGGTGAGTTGATTGGGCGCCCTGAACAGTTTTTCCTGAGTCGGGAAGAAGCTCCACCCAGCGAGCGACATCCAAGCAGCTTTACTGACTGCAGGATCCCCCAGGTCGGAAGAGCTGGCTAGGTGCCCCGACGGGATTTGTGAGGGGGGGAGGAGCTCCACCCAGGGAGGAACACCTGAGTGGCCTGCCTGCAAGGTCCCTGGGGCGGCGAGCTGTTTATGTGCCCCAGCCAGGTTTCGGGGTAGGGAGTAGAAGCGGAAATCTCAGCAGACAGCTTAAGGGACATTCTCCCAAAGAGAAGGAATCATTGGAGCAGCCTCTGCAGCAGACCTTTGCCTGCTAAACTGCCTGGGGAATTTATAGCTCCACATTTTGAATCTGATACCCAAAAATGGGAAAACAGAGGAACAAAACGCAGTCTCAAAACTCAACCCCAC